>JAGVSP010000189.1:0-120776 GCA_022494985.1 Micrasema minimum | reverse complement strand
CTTGCAACACAAACAAAGAAACGCATTACGTTTATTCCCGGCGTAAAAAATTAACTAGGAGCATTCATCATCTGCTGGGAACATCTCCTAAATTGGGGAACATAAAACTTAAAGGTTTTCCAGTTTAATAAACACAAAACACATACTTTGCTATAATCCATTTAATTACAGAAGGTAATAATTATTACATTGATACCAATATCATAACTCTAAGAAAGAACAATTTTCAATACCCGTTTGTTAATAAGTATTAGGGGGGGGGGGGGGGGGGGGGGGGGGGGGGGGGGGGGGGGGGGGGGGGGGGACGAATGGTGTAAAAATCAATTAAAGGGTCAATCGTTGGCAAAATTGTATATAGTAATATGACCAAAACAAGGCGACCCACGTAACAAAATTAATCTGCTATTAATATTAGGTAAAAATATATTCTAGACAACAAAAACAGGGAAACCATTTACATAATATAATGGTTGTATTTTAAATAAGCTGTAAGTAATGCAGCTACGGAAATGAAAGCTTATTCCAAAACCAAATATAAATATTATTTAGAAGTCGATACATAAAATATCTCAAGGAATGTTTGAATGGTAATTGGGATATTATTCTGATTCCTTTTTCATTAAAATATCGATCCAAGGATCACCCGTATTTACCTACTTTAGTTCTAACTCATTCCGTAATTGAATTATCCTTCCCTCGTCCTTGGTTTCCGTAAGCTCCTAGTAATATCTAGTACTTACTATTGTTTATTCAAGCTCCACGGGCCATGTGGTCTAGTTGTCTAGTATACCGTCCTAATGAGTAGAAACTTCATTTTGTTCCAGACTCCAGACATTTCCAGATTCGAGCTGTGAGGTGTACGAATTTACTTGAAAATCTATAGCAAGTAATAATTATTGTTGTCTTGATAATTTCCAAGATGCAAGATTTAATAATACACCGTTTCCCACGATGAGACCGCGAAACTCCAGAGGGTGATTATTCATGATATTCTGAGAAAAAAATCTTAGTAAAGTTTTTCAAAAAACTCATTTCTAATTTCTTAAAAAAAATGATTAAAATATGAATAAAAATTCACGCGGTGTAATTACCGTCCAATTTTTGAACTGGCTAACACCACGTGACCTGCACCATTTCAGATATGAAATTCGAATTTTGAATGTCCGCACAAGGCAAGGCGTCGTTCGGACCCCCACGCCTCCCCCCCACCGCCACCCCGCCACCGCTAGTATTTCAAACAAAACCGCCAGTTTTACATAGTCGCTTTTTATTAATACTTTTTTTAAATTAATTATAAAAAATGCCCGGATCAAAAAACTTTAAAAGGTATTTTTTCTCAGAATACCATGAACAATCACCCTCCGGAGTTTCGCCGGTCTCATCGTGGGACACGGTTTAAAGGAATATATTATTTACACAAATTTTATATCCCAGTGAAAACAAGCACCTTTGTTCAATGGATGACAGTGAGTTTTCACAATGTGAAGCGTCGCGCCATTTCAATATAGTAACGAGATATACATATACATACCTATAGGTACATATAAGTTTTGATAATTTCAGATATGATAATCGAATAATAGGCGGAATAGGGGATATTGTAATACATCAAGTGGCTTCTTAACCCAGATTTAACAGGTTATAATTTCTGTAAATGCCTAGATATCCATATTCCCTTCCAAACTTCTCGTCTCTGTTGAGATGTCAATTGTAATTTTTTTGTTAGCCCATAATTGGTAAAAATTGGATAAAACTCAAAATTTTACATATTTATATTTTGAATACTAAACATTAGAAAAATTTTGGAGCTTATCTATTGAACGGTATGATTTCTGGAGTCAGGCATACTGCCCAGCGGGCCCCTTGTAAGCGGGGATGGTTGCCAAAACAAGTGAGGGCCAGCTCCCCTCCGTCAGCTAACCTAAGGCTGGGACACTGCGACCCTTAACTTCGTCGTGGAAGAGAATAGTGTCGCCTTTTTTATTGGTGGCTCGTCGTGGAGGGTTTCGTCATGCTTTCGTCCACCTGGAATTTATGAAAATTGTTTAAAACGATAAAAAAGTGGTTTTTCTCAAGTATGGGTGTTTTGCAATGCTGTTTCTATCTGTTGGTTAAAATAAATCATTTTCAAAAGATTTTTTTTTTTTACATAGATATAGACATTAAAAACACATATACATTAAAAAAATATAAACAAAAATCCCACCAAGGCATAGCCTATGTTTGTGGGTATACTGTGAAAGTCAAACAGTGAGCACGTGGCAAAAGAGAAAAATAAAGTCATGTAAAAATGGAAAAATAACAGGATAATGTAAAGCAAGATAGTTAAAAAAAAAAAATACAAAGATATTGGTACTCTTATCTTTACCGGAAGAAGAAGAGGGAAATTTATTATAATATATATATAAAAAAAAAAATGACGTAGATGATGTTATAGTTATGGTCTTTATAGTAAGAATGGATTCTACCTTTACACTATGTATCCAACTCGTTGTGTTAATTTTTTAAAAGATGAAAAATTTGGAAATTTGACAATGTCATTTTATTGTCCAGTTAAAAAAGAATTAATGTTTTGTGTCTTCGATGTTTTTATGTGAAATATATGTTTATATTATATTACTTAAGTCCCGAATAGAGTTTTGTAACTCGCGGGAACACAATACAATACCATGTTTTTTTAGTATTACATTATTTAAGAATTAAAAATAGCCATCAATCAAGTTTATGCCTAGGTTATCAGTTTCAATGATTAAGAGAATGTCTTAAATAATAAAATGTAAAAAATCGGGCACTGATAAAAATATTTTAAATTAATTTTCGTCTATTGAATGTAGCCCCAAAATTGAAATAATTTGATTACAATTTGACATCTCAACAGAGACCAAACTTCTCGACTCTGTTGAGATGTCAAATTGTAATTTAATGTAACCCCTTAAAATTACATTTAATTAAAAACGAGCCCTAAATGATTTTGTGAATGGGTGAAATCCAGTTTTTGTCTACAAGTATTTAATTTAAGATAAAATATTTAAACAACTTAAAAAATACAATGATTGCCATTATGTCGCGTCTTAACGGTTATGTATTGATACTCATAAATAAAATTAAAATTGTTAGCTAAACGCTATTTGTGCAATAAATTTTCCGAATTTGTTTACTCTCTGTTGACGTAAATCCTTTTTCCTACTGAAAATATCTTCATAAGCTCCTTTCAGAAACCTTCCTTTTTTATCCAATGCTCCACAGTAAAATCGAAATCGTTTTAATAGAAGGATTATAAAATGGTTGTTCTACACAATTGTATACTGAGGTGATCTCTGAAAGCCTTAAAAAAGTGTTAATCAGTTTAGAATATGATATTTTCACAAACAGTTAATTAAAATGAATTATAAAAAGTGTACTAAAATTATTAAGTGCTGATTGTTTTTATATTGCTTTTTGCTGTAACATAATAAATTTAAGTTTATTAAAATCGACTTATTATTAAATTGTGAAAATGCCCAACAGAAGGTTTTACTTAGTGTCGTTTAATTAAAAAAAAACAGCATGTGTGCAGTTCACACCAGGTAGAAGTGAAACCCTAATAAAACTAAGCTGAGAGAGAATGAGATAAATGCAGTGTTAGTATCGGTATTGTTATTATTATTATTATCATTATTGTTATTATTGTTATTATTGTTATTATTATTATTGTTACTCTTATTATTATTATTATTGTTATTATTATTATTATTTTTATTATTATTATTTATCAATATATCTGTAAAATACCGCGTCAAGGCGCCTTCTCCCTCGGTTTTGCTACAAAATTTGGGAGTCGAATCTACCTCTTCAGATACATGAATAGAACAAATTCTGTTTTATAGCCTAGGACCTCCACATTATAAGAGTATAATGGGTGCCGGCGATCAACTGGTAGATGTGTCTGATGAGGTAGATGGAACTACTGCCAGCCGGCGGAAACTGTGTTCTATCTCATTCTCTCGCAGGCTAAATCCCATAGATCTATATTTTTTGTCTCTTTTTAGTGTCGCTTTTTTTCGTTTCATATAGAGTTTCAAATCACTCCCAACGATTCTAAAGAAGTTTTCACTTCAAAAATTAAATATAAGAAACACATCTGTATTTTTTTTCGTGTTTAACGTTAACTTCCGTTTTTTTTAAACACTTGATATTCACAAAGCCAGCACTGTTTACCTTAAAAGTGTGTGATAAGTATAGATATTTTTCTCGTAAGAAAGTGTCTTCCTCATTCGATAAACATATTTTTGAAGTTAATTTAACTTTTTCTGTTATTTATTTAAGTGCCCCCCATAAGTAATAAGGACGACTTTTAATGAAATGGGTCTGCCTGCTCTTTTGTTTAAGGGCCCCGCCACGATATGAACGTGGGAAAGAAATTCTTTGGAAAAATCCGGTAATAAAGTCTTTACCATGCTGTAAAAGTTTATAGACCGAGTAAGAAGTTTATTTTAGGGAAATGAAGTTTAGGAATGCCTTATCCCAAAGTGAAACAAAAATTTTTACTACGGTATTAAACAACCCTCTCTACCTACCTGCTTCATACTTTTTTGTAGACTTTGTAGATGTTTTTATTTGGACTGTTTTTAAATTGCGCTTCAGATCTGCTTGGAATTCATTTATGTAATAGGAAAAACCTCCTCCGTATTTTATATGTATAAATACATGTAGAGATTTGTTTAAATACATGTAAAGATATGTATAAAATACATGTAAAGATATGTATAAAATACATTAGTAAAGATATATATACATATATATTATTTAATTTAAAAGAATACAATATGCAATAATCTTATGATATTTGCACAATATTTCTATTTGTGAAATACAATTATCAAAAAAGCTCTAAGCGGCTTGTGCTTGAAAAAGGTAGTTAATCGAGAGTCGATGTCGAAGTGGGGGATTCGAACCGACGATCTACTGGACTTCAGAGACCGCGACGCTATCCACTAGGCCAGTTGTTTTCCCAACCTGTGGTCCGCCGGACCCCTGGGGGCGTCCAGCCAACAGACATACACTGTTATTAATTTGCTAAAAATAACGTCAATCCACTTATAGGCTATCTCTTAACTTATCTAAAAGATAAACATATATATAATTAGCAGAAGGAAGCATCAAAAACATTTACTGCTGTTTTCAAGCAAACATACCTAATGTGAAAAGCATTCTCTGATCTTGTTTCACACTAAAACAAATACAGAAAAAGATTGCAAGTAGAATCCGATCTGAGACTACAACTGAGTAGTAAACATCAACCCAACATTACTAATTTAGTTTCAAAAAAGCAACACCAACCTTCACATTTTAATAGAGGTCTGGTCAGTAGATATTTTTATATTAGCGAATATAAATTTTAAGATAAGACCCTATTCCACCGTGTTGGTGTCTGCTGTTGTGCGTTAAATATTATTAACGTATTTTTTATTATATTTTATAAATTTAGTATTTTGTAGTAGGTACTATTATAAAGTAAATGGGTCCCAAAAATTTATGCTTTTTTTTTTTTTACTATAAGGGTTCCTTGAAAATTGTGCTTGATTTTCCTAGGGTCCGCGGACTGAAAAAGGTTGGGAAACGCTGGCACTAGCCAACACCCATAAAGTATAAATTACATGTTAAATTAAGTTTGAAAGACTTCATAAAGATGAAGGTCAAAGCTGACAAAGGTCAGCAAACTTTTTATTTTTATTTTATAAAAGATCTTGAGTGATAAAAATTATATGACTCTATAGAGTCTATAGGTTATTTTTATCGTTGATCAATTTTATTCTAATACCTTTATTTTAGTGGAACAGGATTAATTTATTCCCAAATCCACTCGATCTTAGAAATAAAACCAGACATGTCTTCGTTTGCAATAAAAGAAGAATGACTAACTTTTTCTACAAAACCTTGTCTGATGGAAACGTTGGTTTCTGCTGACAGCTCCTCAAATAACTGTCAGGGAGTCTGGACAGCTCAATCAGTTGTAACTAAATCAATTTCTCTATCAGTACAACGTTTACTGAAGGTCGGTTTTACAAGACTAAATTACCTCAGAATCTGCCCTAATTTCCCACCAAAAATTGGGGGCTTAGAGTCATAAGGGCAGAAAGATTAAACTCTAAAAAAAATGCGGTTTAGAATAAATATCAGCTTAAATGACATAAACATTAATGCTCTCTTCGCGATAACTTTACTTAGCAAATAAGTGGGTCACCTTATTAACCATTTTTATCCACGATAATTTTTCATCTTTCCACAATTTACTAGGAAAAGTGCTATGAAAATACTAATTTTACTTACATACGTAGATAGGTACTTCACATTTGACTTATCCTAACCTCAAATTTTTACAGATAAATTTTAAAAAAATCTTGAATAAACAATTATTTTTTTACTATTAAAATAAAAAGAAAAAAAAGCCAGTGAAAGATCTTATGATAAATTATTTTATAATGAAAGCGTTTTAATGTAGGCGTAGTGCCACTTACAAAAATACATATATCCAGGTTTGTATACCTTACATCGACTCCCATAATCGACAGAGCAGCGTAAGCGACAAAAAAATATGCAAGAGCAAGGTTTTTTAACATTGGTTCGTTTTAAACTATTCGGAAAATGGAGTTAATATTTTATGTTTTTTTTAATGGTTTTCCCTTATTAATTGCGTTTGTTAAGTTGTTTTTTTGCTAGAATTTTGGGAGTCAGTTACGTTGTTTTACTTAATGAGTTTAAACGCTTAAAGCTACACATATCCTAAACTGTGGCAGGCTAATTCTATACTGAAGCTATAATGTTTTTACCACTAACTTGTGCAAAATTCATGAAAAAACACAATTTACCAAAAATATCGCTTATGTTGTTCTTCCAATTATTGCTGGTTATTATGATGAATTACTGTATATGAACATAAATATTGTCTTCATTATTTTTATACATTGCTACAATAATTCATTTTAAATACTGATATTAAATATTAAAGTCATAGAATAGTGAATACGTATCACACAGTGTGAGCCAACTTGAATTGAACATTTGAAAAATAAACACGTAGGATGTACATAGGTACTCGATCTACAAAATATCCTTCTCCGGAGTTTTCCTAGTGAAGATTTCAGTTTCTCAGATACACTATTATAAGTTTCGATTAAAAAAGTTTTCGGTCTATTGTGTTTTTGTAAATTCACGTCAACAGTGCTATTTCATTCCGGTAAAATTGGAAAGTTTTAATTGAACGGGATATTAAGGCTCCACTCGCCATTACCAGTCGAATTGCGAAACGATATTGTAAATAAGACACGATAAGCCGGGATCTTAGTTGGGAGAACTTTGAACATTCAGTTACGTTTTTACAAGGATTTTGTAAACGGGTTGGTTAATCTTGGTTCAAAAAATTATATTTTTATTTCATTCCTTGCTCAAAAATGCAATATACACCGTGTAACTAAAATTCATGTACAAACGGGAAACCAGTGAATCTACGTCATATTTGGAGGATTTTTTTTTTTTGACCCACAGTTTTCACGAATTTTTTTTCGATAAATTTCTGCAATTGTTATCAAATTAGTCTAATTAATATACATAAAGATAAAAGAAAAGGAAAATCGCGCATTTTAATAAGAATTTATTCAATTTTACTTAAGCATACTTGTGATTTTTTAATTTTTTAAAACTCAATTTCAAAAGTCATATTACACATTTTTCGGGTTGTGCTACGAGTTTTGTTACACCATGTCTATACAGAATTTTGTCTACGAGCAAAAAAAGGTAAAAAATCTTGTAACTGGAAACTTGACCTTATTTGGCGAACTAGTTGGACCTGGCTAAGTCTAAGTTAAGTCTAACAAAAAGCTTTTACAGCTTCAACAGAAATAAAAAAAAAAAAATTGCACAGAGGCGAAATTTAGCTTTTTGCACTTAGCGGCGTTTTAGTTATCGGGCGGCAGATGTGTAGTTACCTCCAGTGCGTAATTTCTAAACATTTTGTTACATAAAGGTGCCTTGGACTCCCACTGAAGCGTAAGAAATAAACTAATTATGTATGTGCGTCAGCTTTCAATTCTACAACTCCGAAGAAAAGCGTAGTATGTAGTTATATTCAATTACATACGAGTATAAACACAATACATAATTCTCGTCTAAACGAGACATGATTTTTGAGAACTTTGAATATTGTATTATTCCGCAGGTGTACTGAGCCTGAAGAAGCCGGGAAATAATTCAAAGCAAGCGCCAGTAGACAACACGGAGGATATTACTGGAAAAAGTCACTGAACAATTGAAAAGGAAGCAATAATAAAACAGGGAAGAAAAGATATCTCATTTACTAAATGTAAGGTACGTGTTTTTGCGTGTTTTTAATTAAATTAGGGCCTTAAATTAATTAAATTAAATTAATTAAAAGGCGTTCTTGGTGATTTCCAAACCAAACTGATTTACGTTTGGCAATTTCATAAAAAATAATGATAAATACAATAAAATTGTGATACTTTGAATGTGAACACATTAATGCCTGCAGACAAATTCCCATGACAGGATTGCATAAATTATTATTAAGATCTGCAACAGACAGAGAAGGCCCTGGACACGAACAGTGTGTGTTATCTAGGCGTTATACAGGGGTTTGTGTCCTGTCCATCGGCTGGGTTTAAGTAGCTTAATTAACTTATTACTAAGACTACATTTCCGATAGGTCAGTTTTTTTTCAGTTTCAGTGACGACGTGTCCGGCATTTATTTGTTATAAATAATTATGTAAAATTCTTACATGGAATAAGTAAGTAACTTAAAAATATAAAAACACAAATGGAACTAGGTATAAGTAAGATGATAACATTTTGATCAACATTTATATCAAATTATTGATATCCCAACAGGAGACCAAGAGAAACTCTGGAAACGAATGTGTAATTAACCAGGCGTTTACAGGGCTTAATGACCTGTCATTGGCTTGGGTTTTAGTGACCACTTTTTATGTACTACAACATTAAAGATAATCCACTTTACGTATTCAGAGTTTCTCTGTCTCTGATGGGATATCAATAATATCTGATATCAAGCCCAGCAAAGGGTATAATCCAGGAATTTTGTCTACAAGTTATTTGTACACATTTGAAATGTTGTTAATAACACTTAATTATATTCGTACAATAAGTACAAGTTAGAGAATTTATAGAAGTGTGCTGTTTAGATGTTTAGTGTTTGGTAAAGTTTAATCAACAGTAGCAGTAAACATTTATAAATTTTCAGATTTTTTGATCAAAAAGGTATGCTAAATAATTCTGGAATATTCAAATAGAAAGGATTTTAGTATTCCAACAAGATTAAATATATATGGCTAGAATCAGTCGAATTAATTGCATACGGCACAACAAAAGTGATCTGTAATATTTACAAGTCTGCCTCATAGATGGTAGAAGGTCGAAGCATTAAATATTTATTACGGGTACATGAAATTTACATAATTCAATGATAGGCTGCCCTCCGTAAGCGTAATGGCTAAGACGCAGGACACACGATACGGAAGGGTCCGTGTTCGAGTTACCAGTTGGAAACACAAACAATAAAACAAAGTGACTTTTTATCTCACGCCCTGGGTTTGTTTTGTGACGTTGTTCACCTCTGTAATTGAGCCTCATGGACTGTTGAGGTGGTTTAATGAAATAAATATTAATATTTTCATGTGTGGTAATAGCTTGGACTGGTACTGGAGCGAATGACTGATTAATATTACCTTCTTGTAATCAAATAATCAAGATACACTGCACTTGATGTATTCGAATGCAGTGCCCTATAGCACCATTGGGATGCGTAAAGTAGTAGCTGGTAGTAATAGATACAATTATATACAAGCGTAAAGATGCAGCAGTAATACACTTTGACTAAATATATTTATTATATATTAAGGTGAGGTCCATTATAATCCGTAAAAACTAGGTAGAGATGAAAATATATAGTACTGAAAATACCTGTTATATTCCAGTATAGTTCGATTAATGAGATTCAAGGTGTATACACCATATCCAAAGTTGTTTTATTTATTTTTTTCGCGGAAAACTTATCCTCAATCGGCTGCTTAGCTGGGGATATAAAGGTAAGGATCACCATTCCTTAGTAAAGATTTGAAATATCATTAAATTTGAATCCTCCCTACATTAAATTGCGAGGACGTTTTTTCAGTGAAGCGTAGGATATAATATTACACGGTATTATTATTTGCGAACACGTGCTACGCCGAGTAACTAATTTAAGTACATATTATAATGCCATAAATTAGATATATCCGGTAATCTATTCTAAGAACAGTGTACACTTAGGATCTTCTCCTTTGTATTGCGTAGATGCGTAGTAATCCAAATATATCAAGACGTATTAACATAAACATTAAATTATTATATTTAAAATCCCTAACACAGTATGTTTCTATTACACTAATTATATGTGCATCTATTGGAATAAACAGTGTGTCTATGACATTTGAGGATGAGGTTCCTGCTTAGTTTCAAATAATGTGGAGTGGATCCAAATTATCCACACAAAAAACATTGTGCAGAAATTAAGCATGTCTTATTGCCACTACTGGAGTTCCCATTCTCCTGTGCAGATCTAAGCCCCGTTATATTTAATGAGCTTAACTGACAACCAGCGATAAAGTTGACCCGTCAGTGTGAACGTAGGGCATTGACAATACTGGGGCTTGGGTAATGGGTAATGGTCACATACAATGCTGCTAAGGGTAAGTTGGGGTGGCAGAAGGACACAAATGCATGACTAGGTAACTAAGTTTCCCGTGCATTGCGGAGTAACCTGCTGGGGTTTCCTGTGTTTTTTTTGATACGAGACGGTTCCTCCGTGGATGTCTATGTTTCGAGACACAATATCCTGACCGTTGTTGGGTGTTCCGTGGTGGCAGGACCATGGAATAGCTGTAGGACGATGGAGTGGTGGATAGATCTTGTGTTTGGGGATAATTTTGGCACTCCTGAGAGCCATTAGGTTGTGTGCCGCTTGCGCGCACAGGGTGAGTAGGCTCTGGATCAGGGATATATCCACCCTGTTTGCAGTACCAGCAGGAAACATGTCACAATATGTACGCACCGATAACTCAAGTAACACGTGTTTTTTATAACTTAATCAAGAGTCTCAATCTAAATGGTATTAAATAAAAATACTGAATCGGCATTCACTTTGTGACACTTCATAATTAATAATGATTAAAATTCAGTAATCATTAAAAAATACATATATTACATTTTCAAATTTTTCCAAAACAACAAACAAATAAAATTTTTATAAATTAATTTATTACGAAGTGATGAGGTAAACAAAGAATTAATATTTGAAAATTGTTACAGATCAAGCTAACTGCTAAGCCTTATGTGAACTATTTATCTTTAAGCTCATTCATTCATCCAAAATTTAATGAGATCAAAGCCATTATCTTCGTGATTAAAAGAAAACCGTTTGAAGTTCATTGTAGTTTTTCACTTTGTAATTCTTGTTGTGTAAGCTTAATGGAGTTGTTTATGACTCTGGTTTGGCGCATAACTCCAAAGCTCATAAGCTTAGTCTTATGTAATAACGTAAAAGATTTCTAATTAGGAATGCAAATATAACTTCGTGCATTCTTCCGGCAGAATCTGAGGTCCGTGACTTATTGCAAGAGAACTGGTGGTCGCCATAAGACTTGATTAGTAAATTAAAACCTTAATTAGAATTGATGTCTTTAGATTTCCTTTATGCCTTTAGAAGAAACTATGTACAGAATAATAAAATGCAGTAAAAGATAAAATCAAACAAACAGATTTAATATTCTTTCACCTTGTTAAAAAATGGCAATCAGATGCTATATATGTCGGTAAAAGATAACCTTTTCTTTCATGTTATAAATGCATATGTACCTACTTTAAACATAATATTATCACGTTAATTATAAGTTCTTTCATTGCTTTATCACGGTTTTCGTACAAACTTTGATAAAAAATGAAATCATGCATGACATTACTGATTCAATTTGGTAAGAAAATCAGATTGTTTAATTAACATAAATAAATAAAGGGTGGTATGGTTTTGCGTGTATTTTGGTGTATTAAATATTACAAAGGTAATGACTAGTCGGTCATAATACTGCCGAACATCTAGTTTAATAAATTTGCAAAGTATTTTCCTTGAAGAATTTATTCTTCAGAAATTGTATGAGTTTGCTAATCTTTTAATTTTTTTAGAATTTTTTGTATAAAGGTACCGAGTATAGTATAAAAAACTATTTTGCATGTAAAAGCAATTGCGTAGTAAGTTTTAAATGTGTAGTTAATACAAGTGAATATAGAAAATTTCCATTATTGCATAATAATACGGAATATTAGCATATGAACGAAAAAATGCATTTAATAAAAATCAATCGAACCTGGAAGCATTAAAAAATATTAATTTTGACGAGACAATAGAGTAGATTATGTACCTACTCAAAATAACTAACTTACCCATTCGAAGCACCATTTCCCCTAAGGGGGTTGGCAGAGAATGATGAAGCCACACCACTCTTTTACTTCTTTCCACATATAACGTCTTCACACTCACGCACAGAAAACCATCCGATAATTCTAACAAATTTCACATGACTAGATATAGAGTTATCACAAATAACAAGAAAAAATATACGATGTAATGAATATTCATAACATATAATTTCCATAATTGTTTACTCGATAGATCAAAGCGGTTTAGATTAAAATCGGTCAACTTTTAGGGCTTTAAAAGCGCACAAAACTTCATGTTTTTAATCAATTACCAACATAATCTCTCAATAATATTTACCTATTCTCCATTCACGAGCCACGTGATGTGCGTGGGGGGGGTAGGCAGAGCTCGTGGTACACGTGGCCTCCAGTGTCTCCCCAACCGTGTACATGGAGGACCCGAACTTAATACAGGGGTTGTGTCTCTGGGGTTCTGAAATATTTAAAAACCCTTTTATAATCCATGGAATGCGCATGCAGAAGCAGCGACTTGTCAATAATAGATGTTCTCACAGTTATATTTTATTTTTAAATGAAATCATTAGATTTTTTATGATTCACGGGTAATCAAAAAATTTCTACATTGGGTCTTGCTTTACAAATAGTCGGAAATAACTGAATCCTCTAATCTACGACTATACCGACAATACCCGGAACATTGCGGAAAGAATTAAGAGAAGCAATCTTCACATACCGCTGCTTATGAAGGGTATTGAGAATTGTAATCGTTCAAATTAATAATTTTTGCTCCTAGGAAAACAAACAAAAATAACGACCAACAATAATTTAAAAATGAATACAGTAATATATTAAAAATCGTTATCAAAATAAACAGAAAATATGTTCTTTAAAAGTATAAGATAACATTTATTTAGTAGATAGACAAATAATACAAGCAATATAAACGTATATACCTAGTAACCTATTTGGCATTGCTCTGCCGTCATAATAATAAGTCACGTATACGCAATTTTAGGTATTTATCAAGGATCTTTAATAAGGATACCTACTAATAATGCGACTAAATAAAAAAATTATACTTTCATAACAATTTGCAAAATTTATTTTTAAAAAAAAAAACTTCGTACTCAATTATCCTCGAAAACTGTGGGTTACAAATATAAAAAATTTATTCAACAATAATGACTATGATGTGAGTTCACTGGTTTTCTCCAGCTTGTACATAGAGTATTTGTTACACGGTGTATTTAAAACCATCGAATTAGAATAATATAGGTGTTATATAATTCAAATTCAAGGTATTTAATGGATTTAAATAAACTGAAAATATATATCTCGATAAACCGCCCTAATAACAATAATTTGCATTTATACTGATTTAATTCTTAGGACGACTGTGATCAGATTGCGATCGATATGACGACGTAAAGGATTTTATCTGCCCCAAATATTTCCCATTCATATCGTAATCACTAAACGTATTACGTTCCCGGAATTACACACACGACTCGGGCGCGAGTTTGTCTCAAACATGGCTATTATTGGAATCTGACGTTGTCACAACGGGGAGGACGATATTTTATTCATATCCGGCTGCCATATCTACTGGTGATGAAACGCTTTCAGGGCTCCGAACACTAAAGAATCTACGTGTAGATACAATGTCGATAAAATTATTTTTCTATGGGTTTTCGTTGACACAAGGGCAGAGATCACCAATATATTATATCCGACGCCCCCATTGAAAAACTCACCAAGCGACAAAACTTACATTACGAGATACGGCCGTTTTAAAGTTTTTGATATTATTTTTCAAATCTCTGTAATTATAATGATTACGAAACAAGAGAACAGAAGAAGGCTTTCATTGATTTGTTTGCTTGCTTTTTTAGGTTTAATAAAATATTATATTAACACGTCGTGGGAATCCATAATGCTTTACATAGGGAGCGGATATGGTATGATGATGATAGAATTTATATATGTACCCATTAAAAAATGAAGTGTTCCAAAATAGTCGTAAATTAAAAAACTTCAAAATTGTTCAGGATTCTAAAAACTGTACAGACAGAAATATGACCTTCGAACAAGAATTCACAAGAAGCGGCGTTTTTCCATACAAAATTTTACAAAAATATACGCTTCCTGGGGTTAATTCATTATTTCAACCTCAACATCAAACATGGCTTAGTGCAACACAGAATGGAATTGGACATGTGGCAGCATTGGAGTGTAATGTTTTGTGTCCCCAAACACCAGTAAACTGACATTTTTTTTCTTTTCTTAAAATTACAACTCTTATTTTTAGTTTTATTATTTTTATTGTAATTAATGATTAGTTAAGTTATGAAATATAAATAAGTATTGTAATCTACCTAATGCTATGCTAACTAAGTATAGCACAAAATTGCTTAGTTATGCTGGAATAAAACACTATTATTATTATTATTATTATCAAATGCCACCGTCTAAAGACTCTAGCACTTAGCCAACACACGAAACGTGTGACGTAGAATGTCTAGTGATGACGTAGATGCCTATTGATGACGTAGGGAGTGACGTAAGTGGGTAGCTGGACACCTGCGAGACACGGTAGTATTGGGGATTTTTCAAGTATAGATGTCGACTTCTATTTCGAAGATTTTTAGCGATGTTATTCATTGAAAAAGATTGAAATTACAAGTTTTTCATTAAATAACTTGTAAAATCAATCTGCATTCTTCTATGAGGGCGACGATGTAATATACCGATGATAAAATTATCTATGGATATTCGTTGATATAAGATCGTTGATGTTATAAAGTATCTACAAATAATATGTAAATATAAGTCGATACCAAATCGATACAAAAACTTATCTCGAAACGATTTGCATAAATTTTACAGATAAATGCTTGTATCGACCTCGTATCGACTAGCATGTGATCGGAGCCCTGGATGAAGACGATAGAGCTTCACAGCAGCCCTCATTTATCCGCTCCGCGCGCCGCATCTCGCTCATTACGCTATGTTATTTTCTGTAATTAATGAAATGTGCATTATAAGCTGGATGCACACAAAATGTGTTGCTTTACTACAGTCGTAATAAATTCCAAAAATGCACAAGACACGCTAAATTTATAAACAGTTATTTCATTACTGCATTTTTTCTCTTGATACCTAAAGTATTATATTATAATTTTAATCGGTATTTTATAAATGTTGAATACTTCACTTCTTTTTTAAAAATGAGGTTCGTGAGGCATTAAAAATAAATTATTACCAGTCTACAACAAATTTATAGGTAAACTTTTTACTGGTGAAATTATTTCAAGAAAAAACAAAAATACACAATGTTGAAATATTCAATTTAAAAAAAAAATCTTATTTTTAAGTGAAACAGTACTGAAATAAAACGACATTTTTGCGATTTCTCAAAAGTTTACTTTTTTGAGTAAGTGAGTTTAGAATTCACGGTGCGATGCATGTGTTTGTATTGCGTCTCATTTTTTCTCTTATACTGTCTTATTCTAACTAATGTGTTTTGTCCTTTTGATGTTCTCTTATAAATTATTATATACTCGTATACACACACTATTGTCTCGTGTAATTTGTTACCAGTCTAAAGATGCAAGTGCTTTTGAGTTCTTTGTGGGTTGCACAGTTTAAACCCGCGAGTAAGAGGGTAAAGGCACTAATTGATAAAATAAATATCTTCTTCTTCTTCTTTTATCACGTTCGCTCCTATTTGGAGCATGTGGACATCACCAGATCCCTCCAGAAGACCTTATCACCAGTCAGCTCTCTCGCCTCCTCTCATGTCAGGCCGCAGCGATCAGCTACGTCGAGTACATCCGGAAGATGGTCATGGACGGTCTACGACGGCTGGATCCTGCAGGTTCAGGCTCTCCCGAGGCATCCAGAGTACACGCCCAAGCCAGGTCCACCACCGCGACTTCACGACAGTTATTAGAGGTTGCTGCGTCCGTTCCCGAACTTCAACGTTGGTTATGAAGTCAAACCACCTAATGCGTAGTTTCCTTCTCAAAATAAATATAACTGGAAATATACCAATTATTTTCAAGTTTTTAAAAAATAATTAACAAAGAGGTTTCTTTGTTTTCTCAGTAAAATGATAAAAATAATTTTTATCCTTTTAGAAATAAGGTTGTCCACTGTCCGACTAAAGAGCATTATTTTTTTCCTTCACTTCAACACGAAAAGTGCTCGTTTATCATATTTATATCTTCAGTAGACATTTTCACAATTCTCTGTGTTCTGTTGTGACAATTTCTTTGGAATAAAATAATCGTTCTTCCACCTAAAATTGGTAAAGTTATATAATATTCTGTTAGAAGATACAGAATCTTCATAGACATTTATTTTGTTTGCGGGCAACGTTTGTTTTTATCGAATAAGTTAAGTAAAGATAATATCTCTGGGCTAAATTAAGGATAATATGCTACTAAATAAAATTATCTTCACAATTCAAATTTGGTTGAAAAAGGATGAAATTCATACTTTCTAATGAATTATACTTACGACTTTACTTTGAACTCATCTTTCCTCTTTCAGATTCAGATACGATTGTGTTCATATTATTTTTAAAACAAAAATGTGTATCTATCAAGGCGGAACGCTAAAATTTTACCAAATCCACCACAATCTAATCATAAAGTCTCTCTCTTTCTATGCAATACGATTAAATATGACAGAAAAGACTTCGAAAAACATGGGTCGAAATTTAACTGTCACAGATAGAAAATTAGTTTGACGGCGTTGCATACTAATTTATATTTATGGAAGCTAATGCCGTTAACTTGTCCGATATTCAATTTTTTTATTATGAGGTGATTCCTTCGTTGTTATGGTTCTTTTTCATTTGAAAAATGTATCCGAGAAACATCTCAGTCTATTTTCCCTGCATATTATTATGATTATAGTACAAGTAACCTCCTTGGTATACATGGAGTAACAAAACTCGTAGTACAACCCGAAAACTGGTGAATCTACATCATATTTGGAGTCGAATGTATAATATGACTTATGAATGAGAGCTTAAATATTTTTTTTTCTTTTAAAAAGATTTATAAGTATAGTTGTTTAGTGCAAAATGCCGCCTTTATAACTCCTGCATCACACCTGTTCTTCTCTATGGCTGCGAATCGTGGCACCTAACTAGGGCCCAAGATAGCAGACTTCTTAGTTTTGAGAAAAGGTGTCTTAGAAGAATTTTAGGTGTGCGGTGGTTTAACTTTGTAAGTAACACAGAGGTGAGGCAAAGGACACAGCAACCCTTGGTATCTACTGTCATCCGGCGAAGGCGTTTCGGCTGGCTAGGCCATATACTACGTATGCCTCCCGAGAGCCTTAACCATGCTTGCCTATTTTACAAGGCATCAGGTTCTCGGCGTCCCGGTCGTCCACTGTTGACGATTCGTCGGCAGTTTGCGTCAGAGCTGCGGACGTGGACTTGACTTGGGAGGATGCGCGGCAGCTGGCGGCCGATCGCTTGGCCTGAGGCATTGAATCCACATGATTTAGGGGAGCGGATATGGTATGATGATGATGATGATAGTAGATTATGTAAAATTGCAACGGATTCTTATTAAAATTCGGATTTTGATTTGGTTTTCCATGCGAGTAGAATTAATTTGAGTTGATAAATGATATTACACAAAACAATTTCGGTTTCGGACAAAAAATCAACTTTTTACCACCTCAATTTTTCTCGGAAACTAAAGGTTTGAATTAAAATAAAAAAATCGTTGATGCCAAATAATTGGTACATATTTAAAGGATAAAGAAAGTGATAGAACTGCTTACGCACAAATCGCCGATGAAGATTTATTAGGAAAAACCGCGGGATTGAGTATGAAAAAAATACAAAAAATCAGCAGTCACTCTATGAGACTAATTGTTTTGTTATTAATGTACGGACGGGAAAAAGGGTGTAGGGTTTAACAATTAATAACCAAATGAAAGGCTAATGATGTCAGGGTGAATGGAGGCCGCTTTACTCAGCGCTACATAACATCGTTGACCAGTTAGCGCTTTCACCCTGTAACGGGCATCTTCAGACTGGTTAGACTTCAGAATATGCCAGTTACAGGGTGAAGGCACTGACTGGTCAAAATAAATAAAAGTGGAAGTGTACCAAGTATTTTTTATTTAACTTTAATTAGTTATATATTCGTAATTGAATCATGTTTTTCCACCAAGTAATGTCAATAAAAAATATAAATTAAATTAATGAAGACACATAATGAATTGCAGCTAAGGTGTAGAAAATTTACATGAGAAGGAAATATGAAAGAAAGGCGTGTAGAGGAAGAACGGTTGGTTGATTTCTTCTGATTACTAAGTGATGTAATAACTCGAGATGTATATTGGTGGATGGCTAAAACGCCGGACTCACGATACGGGGGTTTCGGGTTCGATTCCCGATACTACTACATCTCCTTTTCCTTATCCGCACCCAATGGTGCATAGGGCACTGCATTGGTACACCAAGTGCAGTATATCTTAATCATTGTATTACATGAAGGTAAGATGATCAGTCATACGCTGCAGTACCAGTCCAAGGTATCACAAACGCAATATTTATATGAAAATCGTTAAGTACTTTATTATTTATTTTTTTATCGATGTGTGATTTCCTTTTTAAAACATAAAAATGGTGCTTGTTGAACAGACATTTCCGTGAATTGTCTTTCAGTTTTCTTTCACTGGAAACTTGAGTTGGGATGTTCCTTCCTCTTATGTAGACTTGTGGAGTACCCTCGTGGGAGTCTTCCTAAATGATTGAAGTGACACGTTTCGTATCATTACGAAATATGAAGATTCACTAAGTACATCTTAAAATAAAAATAAACGAGATGAGGTAGAATTTTTTTCAAATTTAGGAATATGGATATTCGAGCGTTTACAGGGCTTATGACCTGTCATTGGCTGGGTTAAGTGGCCACTTTATGTAGGTACTACAACATTCCCCATTCCGCTTATAAGAATATAATAAAGTATTAAATAATATAATATAATATAATTATTTTTCATATTCCTGAATTTGAAAAAAATTCTACCTCATCTCTGTAGGGATATAAAAATAAAAAATATATACCTACTCCCGTCTTGGGATAAATCCAGATTTGTGTACAAGTATTTGAACACGACCCAAAATGTTGTAAAAATAAACGTTTTATTCGGAAGGTTTTACAATGGAATCCTCAAACTTGATAATGATTTTTTTAATGTTAATGGAAAGAAGTATTGACCTTCATATTAAGATAAACTCTCGCTATCTAAAGATTTATTTAATTTTATAAACATATTTGATATTTCACTTTTTTAAATGCGTTTCGTGCGCCTTATAATATTTTAACGGTATCCGAGTAAGTTACCACACTTATTATGTATTAATAGAAGCCTTCTTAACGCAAGACTTCAGTTCAAATAAATTCCGCGAAACATACGAATTTCTAACGACTTCCCCTCGGGATACAAGGCTCCAGATTTGGCGGCAAACACCACAGAGTAACTTTCACTTTCCGAATGGAAATTTACAAAGGTACACCTTGAAATAGTCCATGAGGAAATCACTCAATAGATTTAAAACTGAGGTCGGAAGAATATATTGTAAAATATACTATATATTATTCATACGTGTAAAGCATTCTAGAACTTGGTTCTCCGGTATGGTCTCCACAATACGCCATTCACAAAAATCTAACCGAGCACATCCAAAATATTTTTCTTAAACATGTTTTTTAAAATTTATTATATTTTATTTTCAAAAGAAAAGTTTTTGTTTACAAAGAAATACATAAAATCACATATACATATACATTAGAAAAAATAAACAAAAATCCCACTAAGGCATAGCCTGTTTATGGATATACTGTGAATGTCAATGTGAATGTGTTCACACTCTTTCAAGCAGCATGCACGAGGCAAAAGAGAAAAAGATAATTAAAAAAAATACAAGATACAAGAAGAAAAAGAAGGGAAATAATTATAAAATATAAAATAAAAAATAACGGAGGTTATGTTATTGTTATGGTCTTTATAGTAAGAATGATTCTTTATAGTAAGAAGTGTTAATTTTTTAAAATATTTTTAAATTTAAATCATAGAAATCATGTTATCTTTTCGTAGCGTACCTATGCATGACAGCTTTGTGTTTTGACATGTTGTAGTTAGTAGCTGAAGTTGTTTCAATGTTGTTTATTAGTAACTATCCTTTTTTCTACTACTGTTTGTGTTCAGGACTGACTAATTCATAAATGTCGATTCGTCCTTTTGTCCCGTGTCGTTTCCCCCTCCTAGCGGCAACCCACGGCGGCGGCACTACAGCCAGAACTCAGAAGTTAACATAAAAGGAAAGTATAAACAACAGAGAGTCGAGTCAACAACCTCTAGCAACATACAGCAACGAAATCGAACCCCCATCGAACCATAACGCCGGGCCGTGTTTTTTGTTATCAAAAATTATTTGTTATCAAAATCAAGTGAAAACTAACAACAAGTGTAATTCTGGAGTGCCGTGCAGAGGGGAAAACCGTGAGTCTCTTTTCCCGTCACTTTCCTGGATTGACATTTGTGTTAAATCGAACGCGCGAGTACTATCACCCGCATTTATTCAAAACGTGGTACGAAGAAGCTAGCACCTTACTTACAATCTCAGAGCTATCGAAGGAGATATCGTACAGTTTGTGTTATGATTCTTTGTCTTTGTCTTAGGTTTATATACTGTTCATAATTTGTGAGAACTTGTAATTGCCATCAATTTCTGCTTTATTAACTATGTGCTCCTTTTTATTTGTAAAAGCTGTACGTTCTTTTACAAAACAAAAAAATGTACAATAAAGTTAAGGAAGAAAGTAAATGGAAAAATTTACTTACGAATTACAAGTAAATCCCTTTCTATGGAAGATTTGGTGTATATTGGGGGGTTTCTAGGGACACGTCACACGAGTAACTTCCTGATGTCGTAAAGTTCACGTCCAGCAGAATTATGGTGTTGTAGTTGATAAACTGAAACAAAAGTTTAAAAAAATAATTTAATAACTTTTCAATAACTAACCAGTATCAAATGAATAAGGAATAAAATACATAAAATTATATACACAATAGCCTTAAAATACCTACAAGATGATTAATTTTATGAAGAAATATTGCCAGAATATAGCTTAATGAACTGTGGGCTGTTTATTCTGTCAAGTGACAGTTTAATCTGCGAAAGAGATAGGTACATCCGAATGAGAGAAGTCAACATTGAGTTTAGGATCAGTGGAGAGGCGGCCATTATATCAGCCATCCCAGTACGATGTAGAAACTCTGTTTCTAGAGCACTGATGGAAAATACAAAACCCGCTAAAAGCGCATACAAAGCTCGACAAAAGCTTTTCCGGCGGAGCTACCCAGATGGCGAGAAGATAACACCTTTGTTCTGCACTGCACTGTCTAAAACAAAAAGCAGGCAAGAATAAACATACACGTTATTTATTATTGTACGCGAATGGAAAGGTGAAATGAATCAAAAGTAATATTAAATATGGGTCACACTATAACATTTTATAACATGATTTATTGTATACCTGTACTGAATCCGAACTTAATTCTGTTTTAATTGTCTTTCTTATGATTTCGGTAGGTATCTAAATATATTCAATTTAGTGGCTACCTACTTTGAGTTAGTCGGAATAACTGTTCACGATATACAGGAAACAAGTTATGATCTATTAAAATATATATCAATTATGTTTTTTTTTGTAATGTTTGTTGTATACAAATATTACTAATTAAGAAGCCTGTTTTCTTTGTTGGTAAAATTGAATAAAGTAAATGAGACGGTAAATAACCTTTATAATAATAAATATTCCCCCTTGCTTACCCAAAACCTCAGAACGAGAGCGGGCGGAATTCGCGGAGTTAAATATTTGGTATCAAAAACAACAATTAAAAGTTTCTCCGATACCTAATCACGTTATAAATATTGCACAGAAGTTAGACAGGTGGGGGAAGGAAGACGAATACTTGAATATTTATGGTCACCGAACTTTCTCCTTTGTAATGTAATAAAATATAATGAAATATGTAAATTCAGTCCAACAGCAATGTCCTAAGGAGCCATAGACGAACGGTTAAAAATCACCAAAGAAAAGCCAGGGATGTAGATGTAGAAACCAGGTAGAAAAAGGTACAATAAAGCAATTTAATTTGTAGGAAATGAAACGTTGTATTCCGAAAGATAGACCGGCGTTGTTCCTCGTTTCTTTGATTGCTTTTTTCCCCCGAGAAATTATATTATCACTGTCCCTCTTTTTATCTTTATCGCTAAGGTTCGAATCGATATCAAAACGACCGGTTCCAGAATTTCTTTTTGATAAAGGAAATCGTGACTTTTGCCCTGTACCGAAGCGCCAATTTCGCGTTAAATTGCGGAGTTATATAAGCGTTTTGGCTTTCAGGATTCAGGAAAGGTTTTTTCGATTTGTGATTTCAGCTTGTCCGACTGAAATATAAGTCGCTTCACCTGAAAAGAACATTGAAGCTGACAAGGTATAATGCCATTTAAATAGATACGGAACATCTACAGATTAAATGGGAGATTTGTGGATGTTTTGCTGACATTTGATATTTCTCAAGTGACTTACAAACACCTGAACAATTCAAAAGACGTTTTGACTCAAACATCACATTTCAAACGAGGTTCTTTTGTTTTTGTCCAAAAAAATGTGTGACGCGTTAGAAATATCTTAAATTCTACGAAAATCCAGTATTATTAAGAACGCGTACTGGAAACTTTATACTGTTTTATTTAACAATTGTATTTAAAATATGCTTGATGTAACATTATATTACATTACAAATTTACGAATTTGCAAATCTACAAAAGTTTTCTATTGTAAACTCGTGTATTGATTCACTATGAATTAAATTAATGCCTTGTAACCGAGCCTTATTGAGTCGAGTGTTTAATATATGATTTACGATCCTGTAACAGGAGAGGGTATAAAGCTCCAAGGTGATAAAACAACCAATATGGCTGCCAATTATCAGATTAGCCTCCTGGTCAAGTTATGGCAGCCAATCAAACGTCGTGTAATTCAACAAAAGCTTTATTTCCTCAGGGAAGCGTCTCAATACACAGTCCCGAATCAACTTAACAACTCTAACCCTATCTGATTCACGGTAAGGAAATACATTATCGTGGAGTTGTTTAAAACTAATAAGATAATATAAACGCGATTTGGACCTTGTTTTTTAATTTACCTATCTTTAAAAACGTAAGTGCGTATGTAAATAAAAATATCACACACATGTAACTTATTTTGCATTCAAAGTTTTCTCTGAAGTAGGACCTATCCTTGAATCATTTCCTTATTCCCATAATAATCTTACCTTCACAAAATGACTAAAAATTTAATAGAAAATAAAGTCACACTAAATCGAACAGTTCGTAAACTCTATTTTATATATAGGGTGGTCGAATCCAATCAAACAAATGATGAAGATTCTACTATTTTATTATTTATAAAAATACAACGTGACGTGTTTCGTCTTCTCATTCAGTTTGAAAGTGTCCTAATATAACGAAACGCGTTACATTGTATTTTAATTAATAATAAAATAGGAATTTATCCACTGTTTAATTGGACACCTACTTTTTCCTTTCTAATAGAATTCAGGGAAAAAAAATGATATAGGTCATAGAAGATTTAAGATGAAATGGTTTAAGAGGACTTTTGTTTTTTTTAACGCATTTTTTTTGTATTTACTAAAGAAACAACACTAAGCTTTCATTATATATTTTTCCATTTAATTAATTTATTTCCTTTGTGGAGTTAAAGGAGCATTAGACAACTAGATTAACTTAACGTATAATCTAATCTCGGCTTCATTATACTTCTTAAGCAAATAGGATTTTGTAACAGAAAGCAGCTTTGAGCTTACAAAGTAATCTTTTTCATAGAATTTTTATTGAAATGTAGAGGGATAATTATTTAAATGTTTGGATTAATTTGATTACAGAAAAGTGGGAGCTTTTTAATAAAGATGAAATAATAAGTAGTCTGAGACGGATAAGGATATGAACATAGCTTAAATCCTACGAAGAAACTTTTTGTGACAGAGACAACTGATGTTGGAGGTGATCTAAGACGTTAGTAGTAGGTAACTATGGCATTATTTTAAATAATCTTATAATATATAAATAATTATGTACTCGTAGCTTTTTCAAAGTATTGACTTGATATCACTCGGTTTTCAACGCAAAAAATTAAGTCTAGTTAAAAATAAACATCATCAATAAAACTGACACGTGAACCCATGACGCAAAATCTCACTTCAAGAAATTAAACAAAATTCTCGTTGGTTGTAATGCTTAAAACTGTGGGAACAGTTTGTCCAAAGCCCAAATATAATTCAACTTCATTAGTTATTACTACACGGGTAAATGATTCCGTTAGCTGACACTGCAGTTCACACAGGCAGTATGGACTTGGACACGAATGTTTATCCCCACTATACATCTCAAATATCAGAGGACTACTGCCCTATAAATACCCATTCCGAGGGTCAGCAGTGCAGTGCAATACTTCTACATTTTACCATCTGCGCAGTTACTCTCTCAGTCAGAGAATCGCCAGTCCACGTCAGCAGCCAAGATGTAGTGTCTTGTCTGACATAGACGGTACTGTTATGGAAGCCTCGGACCATTCCCTGGATTCACACTCCTGGTACCAGCATCGGAAACCTGACCTGCATCGTCTGCTCTCCTTTTTGCTCCGCCTCCAACGTCGTTCCAGTAATTCGGTAAAACTAAATATGTACTAATTTTTATCGTTGAAGTACATTTTATATACACGAGCTGAACTTAAAATGTGATTGAAATCATATGACATTTCTGCGGTATTATAAAAGTATATTAAGCATTTAATTAAAATTCCAATCGAGTCGTTTAGGGCATGTTGTTTTTACCTTAAAATTTATGTAAAATGTCACTTTTACCTTTTACCCTCCATTACGTTCAAGTGGTTAAAAATTTTAAAAGTATATCAATTAGTTTTTCATCAGCATCAGCGTCTTACGAGGAAAACCTTTAAATTCCAGTCCCCAGGCATACTTCAATTTCATCAAAAATTGGCCGTAGTTTCAGGAGCAAAAAATTTAACGTTTTACTAATACAAATTCCTATAAATTCATGATGACAGTAGATACCAAGGGTTGCTGTGTCCGTTGCCTCACCTCTGTGTTTCTTACAAAGTCAAACAACCGCACACCTAAAATTCTTCTAAGACACCTATTCTCAAAACTCGGAAGTCTGCTGTCTTGGGCCCTAGTTAGGTGCCACGATTCGCAGCCATAGAGAAGAACAGGTGTGAAGCAGGAGTTATAAAGGCGGCATTTTGTTTTAACCGAGTGGATAGATAGGAGAATTTAATCTTGTTGCCAAATAATTATTTGTTAAAAATACAAAGTCGTAGGACAAATAGGTATCAAAAAATATGCTGTTTTTTTAAAATTGAAATCTGATACTTTACTTTTTTGCGTATTACACAAAATATAAAACAAAAATATTTCTTCCTTTATAATATTATGAACTCTTCAAAAAAACTCGTAATGACAAGACAAACAACAGTTACATAACACAAATACGGAAGTAACAAATAAAGAAATAGCAGAGAGAAAAATCCTTAAAATAAAATATTAAGACGTTTCTCCGTATCTTCTGACAAAATATGGTATCGGTTAAAATGGAAAATAATAAAATGGTCGTAAATCACAGATTTTGAAATTAAGCCATCGCAAGGGTAAATAAAAATAAAAGAAAAATGGAAAACAGAGTTTGTGATATTTTTTATATTTCACGCTGTTTCAATAAATTCAAAATCCGATAATCTAATCTGTGATTCGCGTGTCATAAGCGAATATAATAACGTTTTTTCAGTGTTCAATAAATAAAACTTTGGAATTATTTTACTTTTTCTCAATACAAATTTTCCATGAAAGAGCTTTTGTATTGGATACAAGTTGAGGAATGATTGCTATCAGGAAATCTTGAGTGGTTTATGACTAGAATGTTTTTTCTCAAACTCATACATAAAATTAAAAATACATTAAATTGACGGGTGATTTTTCTTATTTCATGAAACACTGAGTAAGATTACACAATGGAATGAAATAACATATAAATGTGATACTAGAATTTTCTTCCTATTTTTTATACTATTGTATTTTCAGAAAGTAAAATAGTGATATACGTTATTCTTTGTTACTTTTTCCTTCGAATTTATGTTCCTATTTTACTCATGTCATGGTCACAGTAAATACTGTATCTACATGTTAAGTGTATGATGTTTTATCACTAATAGCAAATGTCAAAGGATATAATATAGAAAGTTTTATTCAAATGTTATAAGTTACAGTGAATTTTTCAGGGTAACAATTTTCCAGTAGTCAGCCTTAGCTTTTATTTAAATTCTGTATTGTTTACTTTAAAAAAAAAAACTTTATGGCAAGAAAAATAAACAAGCTAAATGTCCGCCTCGTAGCATAGTGGTAGCGCATTTGGCTATCGTGCCTGAGGTCGCGGGTTCGATTCCCGTAAGGGGTCAACATGAAATATTTATTTACATGATATTTTCATATTAATATTTCATGTGTGATACCTTGGACTGGTACTGAAGCGTAAAACTGATCATCTTGCCTTCATGTAATAAAAATGATCAAGATACACTGCACTTGGTGTACCAATGCAGTGCCCTATGCACCATTAGGTGCGGATAAGGGAAAGTATAATAGTATAGTAGTATATAAATGTTAAAAGTGAAGCAAAATTAGCATTTGTTTTATGTTTGTTTGAAATATTGTTTTGTAAATTCTAAATTTGTGAAATCAAACTTATGTATAGTACTACAATGCCTTGACTTGACACGGACTATCTAGTGAGTCGGGGCCAGATCATTGGCATGGGTCTCTATTGATTGAGTCGCCATCCCATTATTGTGATTATTAAATGTGTAAAATGTAATAAATAAAATAAAATAATAAATAAAATGTTGAATAAACGCAAGGAAAATAGGTAAATGGTTTACTTCTTCGTTTACTTTGCATTTTCTTTGCTTTGAATAAAGTTTTAAGTAAGGCACTAAACCATACGTTAATTCCGATAAAATCAAAGACTTTGTAGACTGACAGCTGATGGGGTATTCGAAAAACGTTTTAATTTGATCTGAATACAAACGACTTAATTAAAATAAGGTTAGGCTAATTTAGCGTTCATTTCGCATGTAAAATACTCTGATAGTATCATATCTACATCACGATATGGCGGTGAATAACGTAGCTATGTAGAAATACGCAGGAGGCGTTAACCTTACTTTCAAAGGAGAGTAAATAAAGTCGATAAAAGTTTTATTTTATTAGTAGATTAAGTTACCAAACACGAAGGTCGAAGGTTTAGAGCAAGAAGGTACAGATGTTTCTTGTGTTTTTACTTTTTACCCTCAGCTGGGGCCTTTGCGTGGGTAAATAATTAAGGGTCTTCCCTTCTGCCTGAGACTTCCACTAAATTTTCTTGATTTTTTTATTGAATGAAAAACTGTTGTGTTCTTAAGTACCGTTTGTTTTGTAGGCTCTTAGCGTAAGTTTCCTGCAAAATAAGTTGATTTTAAGAGTTTAGGTGTATTAACAACACGGTTTTCCATTGCACAGAAACATTTTTAAAATGTTCAGCCAATTGTAATAAAATTTTAGTCTCTTGAATTATTTTTATACATACCTACTTATCACCTTCTTGTTTTCAAGTTTCTTGAAGAGCAGTGAATGTGCTCATGTAGTAAACGGAAATATGTAAAAAAAATATTTCTTATCACTATAATTGATTACGGAGACGATGAAGCTCTGGAGCTGAATAAGGATATCTAAGTGTTTAGTCTAAGTGTCAGGATTTTTGTACAGTTATTGGATGGGTCGAGTGACCACTTTATATATAACAACATTGTCTATTCTGCCTAGTAAGTTATATCGATATCATAATTTTTAAACACAGTTAATTCTCTTCCGAAGCTTCTCTGTCCCTGAAGATATCAATAATAATTATTCACACTCAAATTGTTGAGTTCCTATTTATTTTTCGAAACGTTGATTCGTAAATAATATATTTTTCAAATACGATTAAATTATATTTCGTGAAAAATCACGTATTTGAGAAATATATTCGAGGGCCCTATTTTCAAACGATAAATTGTGTTTACTTAAGTTATGCTTCAGAAAGGTTTTATTTCAGAGAGTACCTTTGGGCTTCATATTATGGCAGAATAACTAGGAGTATTTTGTGATATTTGATGATAAAGCTTTTTATGCCCCGAAGGATATTGAAGCCTTCGCGGCTGGAAATGGTTGAATAAGGGTAGGTGCTTGAGAAAACAACAATTGTGAAAAAAGAGGGTGACTGCTTGATATATTATAAGGGTTGAAATTGACAAGTAATATAAATATAACAGGAAAATAATTTAGGTCACGAGTAAAACAGAATAAAAAATAATTTTACAAGCTTGTTGATTCATTTAAATTTTTTGGGCAAAATGAAATATTAGAAGTACTTTATAGAAGTTTGGACTAAGGGTTGAAATTTAGGTAGAACTAGATCATAAATAATCGTTAGCCCTTTGATAGACTAACTCGTTCCAGAATATTCGATAGTGGCCACCTTGTCATTTAGTCTTAAGTCCTTGACGGGCCTAAAACTTTCTAAGATCCCGATGACAATTTAAGGACACCTAATGAAAGTGACCGTGTAATGGGTATCGGAACTTTGAAGTTGTCATTAAAGAAACACGCCCTTTTGGTCAGTGTTAAAACCCTTTACTCTGATGTTTCTGATTCGGAACACAAACGGTCTAAGATATTCTACCGGATTAGATCAAGGATTTCCGTGTAATCTACGAACAGTTTTTTAATGTAAGTTACCACAAAAAATATTTTATATTTGATACCTTGGACTGGTGCTGAAACGTAAGATCCTGCCTTCATGTTACAAGTGATCAAGATTCACTGCACTTGGTGTACCAATGCAGTGCCCTATGCACCATTGGGTGCGGATAAGGGAGATTGGTAATAGTAATAGTAGTCCCTGGATTTATAAGTCGAGGAAGGCCTAAAAAGATGATCAAGTATAAGTACTTGAGAATGGTCGGAATAATCGCCGTGCGTGCTTAAGAAGAATTTCATGAATGTAGAAAAAGCAAATACAAAAAAGTAAAAATGGAGATGGGTAGAGTAGAGACAAACAAAATTATTCAACCCACTGAATAAAGTATATTCAACCTAACAGATAATAATTTTTAATTCATAATTTTACATTTAATTCAAAACACACATGGATCCATTGTATGTAAATAGTTAAAAAATGATGAATATTGTAAAATAAGTCCTCGGCACGGGTTACCCCGGTAAGGACAATTTTTTTTTTCTAAATAAAAAAAGTTGTCTACCAGGACAGTGATGTGGCGTTCTATCCTCTCTACCTACCCCCTTGGAAAAATTGCATAATAGTTAGAAAGTAAAAATAATAATATATTGGTAGTTCAAAAATAAAAAAGTGATCTTTCTCAAGCCTGGGTGTTTGTGACGTTGTTCCCCTCTGTAATTGGGCGTCCTGGAATCTACAGTGTTAATTTTAATTTATCTGTCAACATAATATAGACAACTTTAAGTGGCTTATGATATTGTTAATTGTGCTTATTTTTATGTAATGTTGTTATTTTATTAATAAAATTACATTAATAATAATGTTATTTGTTAAATGTGCTTAAATATATCTAGACCCTATTTGTTAAAAAAAATATCGAAAGATAGTAATAAATAAAGTCTTATAGAATTCGTATTGAAAATAAAATTTAGCTTTCTAAGTTAATTCATCATTAAATGAGAAGAAAAAAGTCTTCTCCGGTAAAATTGTATTTTTGTCGTTTACGATAAATATATTGCCAAGGGTCAATATACGAGTATCTAATGCGAACTTTCTTTGGGACAGAAAACTGCACAGTTTCTTGTTCAGAAAACTGTACAGTCTGTCAAAAGACACGCTTAATGTGTACATTTTTAAAGCGAGATCGTAAGTTATTGTCGTATGTTTGCATACAGGAAATTGTTAATACAACCAATAACGAAAAAAAATAAATTATTTTTTACGTTTTTACAAGCATTCAATGTATCAATATAAACTTAACATAAATTACATTCAATATTCCACAGTTTTCGCTTTATACGGGACAGTTTGCAAACTGCACAAGAAACTGTACAGTTTTCTGTCCCGTTTAAAGTGCGCTTAACCTAATTGATTTTTATGGCTTGTTTTAAGAATGTATTTCTTTGTGTGTTTAATCCTGCTCCTGAAGATACAAAAACGATGCCATATTAATGACCTTAATGAATTATTTAATTAATTATTACAAGTTTTTTTTTATGTATCATGTTACTTTTTTAATATTATGGAATATATGCTCGTAATTTACATTTCCACGTCATGGGTTTCTGTATTTTGTTATTTACTCCGTCTTTGTTACCAGTCGATGGGAGATCTGTACTCCCATAAGCCATGGCTGTGTACATTCTATTTATGTAGAATAAAATAATGTAACATTAACAACAAAGGTTTTTTTATTAATCAATAATAATAATAATAATATGTATAATATTTTAAGCCTGATCTTGGGTAGTCACATAAATTTAACGTAAGCGTATTAATTTTAATCACGTTTCTTATTATTACGCTATAAGCGTAAACACAGGAAGATAAATTTAAAGGAAAATAAAACAAGAACGCAGTTTGTGTATAAAGAACAACATCCCCTTATCATCCCCTGGTTTCCCTTGATAAGAATTAAGGTTCTATGTTAGTTGTTAGGGGATGTTGTAATAATATTCAATGCGCCCACACAAAAAGGGGTTTAATTATGGGTAGATATAGCTTTATTGGAACATACCTTCGAGGACATTTTGTCAACATTAAAATTGCTGAAAATGCTTCGGGGAAAATAATAAATTAAACCGTTTTGTATATATATGTTGTAATTATAATGTTGAAAACATATTTTCTATCATTAACCGTGTCATATGTAGTGAAATAACGTTTTCCTACGAAAAAATACTAATCATCATAATCATTCCATATTCGCTTTCTATGTGGAGCATATGGATTCCACAAACTGCCTCAAAGCAAAGCGATTGGCCGCCTCCTCCCAAGTCATCCAGTACATCCTCCCAAATCAGGCCCACGCGGCCACGGCCACGTCCCGCAGCTCTAACGCAAACTGCCGAAGGATTGTCTAAATAAAATAATGAAACCGATATTTTTTTCTGAAATAAATTTATATTGTACTTAATTCATGTGTTTAAAATCTTTATTTCGGATAAAAGGCTTTTATTTATTTTTTCAAGGTGTTCAAAATTATGTACCCACTGTCTTAAATATTTCCGGTTCCAAATAATGCCGCTTTTGACTTAAGACGATTTTAAGGGTGAAATAATATATCTTAAATTTACCTTACCAGGAATCAAGCCTGTGACCTCAAGCATAGTAGCACATCATGCTAACAACTACGCCAGCAGCGTCGGAAAAAATAAGCTAAGTTTTATATAGTATATATGCCAATTTTATGCCAAGTATATGCCAAGGTTGGTTTTTATATATTTTCTTAAATAATTAATTATCCTACGACCTCATGCATGTATCCAACGCGCTAACCAATACACTGCGGGAGGACAAATTGTGACGAGGGTTCATTTCCCGACGAGTTCAATATGAAATATTAATTTCAATGTGGTTTTTCGCCTTTAATATTTCATAAAAATACGTGATATCTTCGACTGAAGACGTAAGACTGGATCATGTAACAAATCATCAAAATTTGCTTCACTTTGTGTACCAATTCAGTGGCCTAAGCACCATTAGGTGCGGCTAAGAGAATAATAGTATCTAAAAGTAGTAAGTTTACTAAAAGTTTATTGTATTTTTTGTTCATTTAAACCATGATAGCATTAACCTTACCCATAACACTCAATTACGGTGCTGTGAAATGTACCACAGACTTGTCGGTACTAAAAACCAACTTTGTGGTTAGTGTAATTTGCTTTCCCTTATTGAGAGGGTTAAGCGGAAAGAAGAAATGGTCAGAGAGTACTCTTGAAAATCACCCCTCCGGCTATCTAAGGGTGAAAATACTCATGTTGGATCTCGTATTGACTCATGTTGGTATATTTTGGTTCGTGTAACAAAACTTGATGTACAATCGGGAAACCAGTGAATCTACATCGTATTTAGAGTCGATTTTGTGGAATAAAATTTTTTGATTTTTCCCATGGGTTTTGAGAAAAATAATTAAGAAGTAGACTTTTTTTTCGAAAATTTTTGCAAATTATTATCAAATATAATTTATTTAGTCAAAATGATACTATTCAACTATTCATAAAGAAAACAAAATAAAATACCGAGTTTTAATAAGAATTCACGCAAATTTACTTCATTTGCGGCAGGTACTTATAAAAGCATTTACGGGAAGAAAAATGTTTTTTTTCCAATCTAGATTCAAAAGTCATATTACACTAGTTTCGAGTTGTACTACGAGTTTTATTTTATGCATATTATGTATACAAACGTGTTTAATGATAACGTAATATTATAAATATTAGATATTATGTTAAGATAATAATATATAAAACCATATGTTATATAATATGTTTATGAAATAAATATATATTTCATTACAGGGCCCGTAACCGTAGCGTAATGGCTAGGTCGTAGAATCTCCCTCTTGAAAATATCCAAGAAAACAGTTAATGCGAAATATATATTTTTAAATTTTAGAGCTGTCAAAAATCTTGAAAACGCTAAATGAATATTTTACATCATATTTGTATATAACATCTTTACGGTTGTTTTTCCACCGTATTTTACTTTTACTAGTATCTACGCTTGTATCCATAAGTAAGTTCACCTTCATCTTTACATTCGCCGTTACGAACTTTTCCAAACAAAATGAAAATATCCATAGCTTGAAAGATCGAAAAGTTCTGAAATACGTTATTCTTGGCTTCGAAAAGGTATTTTGTTTGTCGATGGTTATTGGCAATGAATACAATTTAAACTTAGGTCTTCCTTAAGAAGAAAAAAAAATACTTTTTTTCAATATTTATAAGTGAATAAGCTTGCACTGATTTACAACAACTTTACATTAATCAAAGCTTTGACTTACATTGAGGCACATAATGGATAGTTAACGGTAAGATATTAAATAAGCGAATAGTTAAAAGGCGAGTGCGAATTTCCTTAACCCTTAAATCGATGACTTCCGTTTTTCTCTTCATAGTTCAACCCCTCTGTTGGTTATTACAGATAACATTTAGGGGTTGTGAACTGACACCATTTCTAATCCTTTGCTTCAGAAAATACTTCATAACGTAAACTCTATCTCTATGAATTATAAGTTTTCGTTGTAAAATTTCTTTACTATTTCTACTAATTTTTCTTATCCGTACCAATGGTCTATATGTCGCTATTTTGGTACACCATCGCAGATTATCTTGATCATTTATAACATTAAGACAAGATGATCAGTTTTACATTTTAGATTCTGTTCAAGGTATCATTTATGAAATATTTATATTTTTGTATCCTTAAATATATTTGCACATATTTCAATTTGTAAATACTTTTTTCAATAAAACCTAAGCGGCTCGTGGTTGAAAATCAAGTCGTGGTGGAGTAGAGATTCGAACCAGGATTTTCTAGACTCAGCGACGGCGACGCTGCCATTGGGCCACCACCTCTTATGAAAAACACATTTAAATAAATATTTCATATTTTCACGCCCGAAGTGAATTGGGACCAAATAACCCAAATAGAATAATTAAATAATGTGTGAAAAAACACTGCTTGATGCAATATTTATATAAAACCATGCATCAGTATCAGGCTATCTAAAGGAGGCCTAAAGGCAACATTTGGCTGTAGGTAGTTGGCTTCCTTATATTTTCTTCCCTTATATTATCTTCCCTTCCATACATAATATTATTGCTGAGTTCTTCCCCACGGGGACTCCAACACACAGAGACAGTGGATGATGCAATTTGCTTTGAAAATGAGGTCCTAAAGAGGTTTCCTGTTTTGAGGTAGCACGAGACATGAATAAATTTCAGGAAATATGCAAATTTTCATTGTTTTAAAATGTAATTAACAACTCTGTTGATGAGCTCAGTAATTTTATTATTTCAGTATAATTTTGAAATCAAACAGCCCCCGAAAGTGATAGTTACTCACACCAACTACCACAAAAATATTTTAAGTAAAAACTGTATTAAAACATTTAAAAAATAATAATTAATAAGCGCTGAATTGAAATAGATTTTTTTTGAGGGTCTTTTTTACATTAGATTTTAAGTTGTGTTTTTTGTTCTCAAAAACAATAAAACGAGGTTGAAATTCTTTAAAAATAAATGCCGAACGGTGAAATGTTTTTTTTTAAAGTTAGCTGTGCCTGGACGTAGAAATCGAGGCCGAGAAAGAACATGGCATGATCAAGTAAAACAAAGTGCTTGAAAGTGGGCATGTAAGAAGTCAGAATAATCGACGTGCGTGCATGAGAAGATGTATGAATGTGGAGGAAGCAAGAGAAGTGTGGCAGGACAGAGTGGTGTGGCGTTCTATCCTCTCTGCCTACTCCTTCGGGGAATTGGCGTGATGGTTAGTTAGTTAGTTGGTTTTTGTAAATTTAATTATTTTGAAACTCGTCACAATAAATTATTTGGACCCCAAAAAACCACTTTAATTTTTTTGCATAGTAAATTTAGAATAAAAAAACTCAAAACATCAACAGATCTTAGCATATCACATTGAAAATTGATTATATCATTAAGTTAGCAATTGAATCTATGTATAATCACTTCAGGCTTCTGTATTTCTTATGCAATAACAATGGAGTAGTTTCTAAAGGGATAGGAAAATATGTACATTCAAGTACGGAAGGTACACATGTGGTGAAGGAACAACGAAGTTTCAGGGAGTTACTTGGAATAATGGGAGTATTTAATGGCCTGTTTAGGTATGCTCTCGATGTTTATTTATTTTTTTAATTATTTTGTGTATGTCCACCTCGTAGCATAGTGGTAGTGCATTTGGCTACCGTGCATGAGGTCGTGGTTTCGATTCCCGTATGGGGTCAGTAAGAAATATTTATTTACATGATATGTTCATATTAATATTTCATGTGTGATACCGTGGACTGGTACTGAAGCGTAATGTAACGTTTAATAAATAAATATTTTGTATTGTATTTTTTTGCATTTTTACATGTAATGTTGTTATGTATTATAATTCATTTGTATGTACATGTGAACGTTAGTACATAATGGGTTATCTTTAAGAGGTGTATCAAAGTTAGAAAAAAAGTCGTATAATTCAATCAATTGCACCATTTCGTTAGAAAATATTTTGAAGTATACCTATGTAATAATTATTGTAATACTTGGCAAAAAATCCGGAACACCATAATTTCAAACGCTAGCCTCCGGTGGAGCCTTAAGTAAAAATTATCAATTTCAAAACATGTAAATAATAATCACAACATTTTGAGTATGTCCAAATACTTTAACATAAATCTGGATATTTTCCCCATGACGGGAGTAGGTAAATTATCTTTTTATATCCCTACAGACATGAAGTAGCTTTTCTCCAAACTCGGGAATATGGATATTCAAGCGTTTTCAGGGCTTGTTACCTGTCATTGGCTGGGTAATTTAAAAAAAATCCTATCTCCAACTGTAGTACAGTCAGTAGGTATTTTTACTCTTCAAAAGGTGGAGAGCAAACAGTTTCGACATTACGTTGTTTGGGTTTACCTTATAAAAATTTAGTGCACATACTTATTCTGTAAATCTTTTATTATGTAAAAAATTACAACCAGCAGATTTTTGTAAATTGTAACTTTTTACCTATATGATATATAGAAATAAAATGTACGCAAAAATGTAGATGATTTTATTTTTTGCGATTTTTCATTGATATCCAGAGCTTGGAATAACAAGTTTCCCGGTGTAAATAATTTGATTTTAAAAAAAAATGCATTTAGTGAGTTTTTCCACAAGGGCGACTGTATATGAGAGCCATACACTTTCCGCCTTTTGTACAGCAAGGGTCCCCACAGACTGGACTATTACTGTATTTTGAAAACGTTCAGTTCGAAAATGGACAAATATTCAGTTTGAATATTCCATTTACTAGGTAGGTAAATAGGTACTTAATCCCTACTTATTTTCAACAATATGCATCCTACGCGAATGCGCGCGTTCAAATTAATGTACGCCAAATTAAAGCGCCCGCGAAACGCGCGTTTGAACGAAGATCTGAAAGCGCGCGCTTAGTGTGTACACCTTTGAGTGACTTCTATATTCTTAAAACGCGCGTTAGCAAAGCGCGCGCTTTAAAACGCCTAATGTGAATACGTTCTTATCTAACCATTTTTGTAGTGCGGTGATAATAAAGGTCTAATAATTAATCATATTTACAACCGACTATGTATGAAATTTAAGGTATTGCTTACAATTATTCTCACCAAATGGTGCATAGGGGCACTGCATTATAACTCCAAATACAGTTAATCTTAAATTTGTTACAGAAAAGAGATATGATCAGTCTTAAGGTTCAGAAACAGTCCAAGGTATCACAAATGGTTTTTTTTTTAACGACTCAAAACATAAATAATTATAACAACCGAAATCATTATGTTGTTAGCTAATCCCTTTTTTCTATAATAATCCATTATACGCTTTCCCAGAAGAATGTTAAGCCTAATAAACCAACTTGATTACTCCCTTATTCTTATCTTTAATCGTAATGGGGGGCGAATTAACGAAATATCGTATTAAGTTTCCGCAGTTAATGAGAAAAATGGGATATGTGTGAATACAATGTTCGTGATCTTTCAACATAATTGAGAACGATCGCTAATCTACCCTAATGAAATACTCTTTTAAAATATTATACTGCAAATTATTTTAACTTTGATTAGTCGTATCAGGACATACCACACACTGCTTTTATTTCAATTTTTATCAAAACGATTACTTTGTAAAGTGTTGTAAACATTCTTTTTTTAAGTTTTAAAGTAAAACTGTATTATTAGAAAATATATGCAAAACTGTGTAATTATATAATTGAAAATAAACTTAGAAAGTGTATTAGTTTTATGTATGATGTATCTGCCGAATTACCGAAAAAAAAAATTGAGGTTTTTTTATAGAAAAGTCGTAATCCTACAATAACCACCTACTACCTACCACCTACTAAATACATAAAAATGTGCAAGACATATTGACGTCCCTCATGAACCAACGCCAATTAATAGGTAAAAAAAATATATTACGGTCTCAAAAGCTACCTTAAATTAGAAACCTTACATTCGAAATAAAATTGTAAATATGTAACGTATTGAAAAACAAGAGCAGCGTCAAATAATAAATTGTTGATGTTGTAAATTTGCTGCTGCAACGACCGACGTAGAAACTCAAAAACTGTAATGTGATCTTTGAAGTGGTAAAGCGTCATTCTGAGATTTCAGTTTGTTAGTTTAATGTACGGTATTATTTCCTAAACACAAAGTAATATTTTAAACTTCAAAATCTCCTAAAAAATCTATTGTTGCAGCATGTGAGCGATGTACGCACACGTGGTTCAAAAATAGAAATTGGTACTCACGTTGACTTTCCCTTCCAGTTTGGAGGACTGTATCTGGAATGGTGGTTTTCTTCCTTTGACGTACTGCGCCAGTTTTTCTCCGGCCTTCCGCCACGCCACCATGTCCACGTTCAGTTCCTTCTGCACGTTGTGGGCGCAGTGCAGCGTCACGGAGGAGCCCTTCACGGCGAACCGCGTCATCTCCAGGGACACCACCACCTCGCTGGACCCACCTGGAAACATTGGTAGAGTCAATGGACCGTTAAAGAGACATTGATATAATCAGTGGACCATAGAGACATTGAAACAGTCAGTGGACCGACATAGATACTAGTATAATTCGTGAATAGAATATTTTAAATACGCCATTTTGTATAAACATATAATCATATAAGATATTGGGGACTATTCAGATTTTGAGGCTGTCTAGTACCTGAGTGATACGTGGTTTTTATAAAAACAATAAACAAAAAGTATAAAATCAGGTAGATAAAACCAAATCCGAACTAAGGCGAGAGGTTTTATGCCCCTTTACGGTATCATTATTAATCAGACTAATCGATATGCGAGCTTCACGGCCAGTTTTTTCATAATTAATGAAAGCCTTCGGGAAGCCTGCTGGCCGTTCCGGTCGTTACCGCTCCCGATTAATGACGTTTCCGGATGTAATTTAGATTAAAAATACTCTTTCATTAAGTACCCATAAAAATTTATTTTCAAATTACGCTGAAATAAGTAAATTAATTTAATCATATCCGCGAGGCTCAATTATGTTTGAGACCAAAACAAATCCCGCCCGATCCTTTAAACTCAAAGATATAAGAAAATCTGAAGAGTGAGTGATTGATGTTTTTGAAATTCGACACAAAAAAGCGGACTTCTTTAGACTGTAAGATTTACTAACCACACTATCTATGAAAATATAAAAATCAAACATTTCTGATGAATCGATTGGTGGGGTAAGATCACGAAAAGTTTTAAAAGAAGTTCAAGCGAGATTGTTTATCGATATTATTCAGAAGATTTTATATTTTTCATAGTAGGTATAACAGTGTTATTGTGTAAATTTTCATACTGGCAAAATCGTTACTAAGTAAAATAAGAATAGCAAGGTGAAATTAGAAAGAGCCCAGTTTTGTGAATTTCAAGGAGGGGTTTTTTACAAAGGCACATTGAAAAATATAACAGAAAATTCTCCCGGACGAGAGATTTAGAGTTTCAAGGTAATAAATAAAACGTAGGCACTAAACGGATTGTTTATTCACGTTTTCATTAACCTTTTTTGTTGTTTATTGACAAACAATACAAGTTAATTGGTTAATTAACAGGTTGACAATTTTACCAAAGTGGCGTAAATATGATCGACGAGCCGTAAAAGCATTATATAGATTGACGTCAATATTTTTAACGTGAATTATTCAATAATTTCATAACTGTGATGTTCAATTTCACAGATGATTTGAATCTGAAAATTAATGACTGGCATTGTTGCTTAGTCACCTAGGGGTAATATAACCCCATGTTCCACCTCAGGGGAGGTTCTATTGTCCGTTCCACCCCACCAACCTGTTCCGTTTCGACTTCCCTTCCAGTTATTTATGAAGATAAATTCACCCCCGAACTCCAAGAAACTTTTTAGATACATCCCTTGCTGAATCCGGAAGTTTTTTTTCTATTTGAATGAACTGATTGAAATAACTTCGAAGTAATGAATATAATAGAAAAATTTGTGCTCAATCTGGTTATCAGCAATGTAAAAGAGGAAACTTAATGTATTTTTTCAACTGAAAGAAAAATTTTACATTTCCAATAAACGTTTTTTATCTTTGATGAACCTTTTTATAAAATTTTTAAAAAGCTTTTTTTTACTCCTTTCGTTCATTTTTCGATGCTTGTGAAAAAGGTGCCACTATTTACTCTATTAATTCCTAATTTCAATGAACATAAATGTGCTTTAATCTTATTTCATTGAATAGTGTTGTGTCATATTTATTAATAAAAATGTAGTAACATAAATACCAACGCTTTGTTTAAAAAATTGTTTTTATTTTTTAATAAGGCTTTTACTAGTACTACTTCTTCTTCTTCTTTCACCACGTTCGTTCCTAAGTGGAGCATGTGGACATCACTAGATCCCTCCAGGAAACCCTATCGCCAGCCAGCTCTCTCGCCTCCTCCCACGTCAGGCCCGCATCCATCAGCTCCGCCGAGTGCATCCGTAAGATGGTCATCGACGGTCTACCAGGACGGCAGGGTAAAGAAGAGGCAGTTCGGGTTCAAGCTCTCCTGAAGCATCCGGAGTACATGCCCAAGCCAGATCTACCGCCGCGACTTCACGACTCCATTAATTTGGAGGTTGCTGCGTCCGTTCCCGAACTTCAACGTGGGTTATGAAGTCAATCCACCTAATGCCTAGTATGCTCCTGAGGTCATATATAGTACTACTACTCTTCATTATCCGTACTCAATGGTGGATAGGGCACTGTATTGGTACACTAAGTATTGCGAATCTTGATCACTTCTAGCATGAAGGCAAGGCTTTTACTGTTATAAGTTTACAAAACATTATACCAAAGTTTGGTAGTAAATTGCCAAACTACATGCTTGTTTTTAATGCATATTTATAATCCTTAAATTTCCATGACGTTGAAAATTAAGTAAATTACCTTCGGAAGGAAACAACAATTGAAGTGGATCCAACTTGGTAATTATTGTTTGTTGAAATGTCAAGCATGAACTTCAGTTCTTGTATCTCGAGTGTCGAGAAACTTATCTTACATACTTCAGTACCGCACTACATTCAAAATATTATATAATTCATATCTCCAAACTTCCACACTGGAATTTCTAAGGCAGGATCAAAAGTTCTGTAAGTCGCAGTTCAAATTAGTCTTTTCACATTCTTAATAAAGATTCAGGGATCAGAAACTCCTTATACTACTAATTATTATTATTCGCAGATAAACAAGATGATAAAATGATAAGTGGCTTATTATAATTGGACAGTTAGTTGGATATTGATATTTCTATAGTAATATTTACACTAGTTCCTTTCTTTATCTGTTTCATATGTTTTTGTATTTTATCTGATACTAATGTAAGAATATAAAACATAAATGCCGACATGTCACTGAATAAATTTTAATTTGACATCTCAACAGAGACGAGAAGTTTGGAAGGGATTATGGATATCTAGGCGTTCACAGGGCTCACAGGACCTGTCATTGGCTGGGTTAAGTGGCCACTTGATGTATTACAACAATTGTAATTGTTAACTCGTAATGGGCGAAATCCACTTTTTGTCTACAAGTATTTGGACACATTCAAAATGTTCTGAATAAATGTAATCAAATAATGTTTAAATTAGGAATTTTATATAGACATATAACAGAAGATGTAAAAACAGATAAATTTAAAAAGACAGGTTAAAATGAAAACAGGGCAAAGTTAGAGTCTTGGTAATGAGAAAATCATTAATTTTTAAATTGTTTTTTATTATTTTCTAAGAAAGAAATTCGCACGTTTAGATTGATCAACATAATAAATAAAGAGGATAAAAACAATTCGAAAGAAAAGCCTTAAAAAAATATTTTTAGAAATTAATATACTCACAACATAATTTTCTTAAACAAGGAAACGTTCATTTTTAATGATTTTACAATATAAACTTTTTTGCTTTCAAAAAAATATTTTCAAGTTTATTCACAGAAATATCTCAAAAAACATGAAATAAAATGTGTCTCGTCTTTGCTTGAAAAAGTTTTCAGCAAAAACTTCTCCAGACTTGCGTAAGGAAAACGAATCAGAAGAATGGTAATTGTACCTGGTATTGTTATACGTTTACGACATTTTGTTCAAATATGAAATGTTTTCCAAATGACAGTAATATAATGAAACCTCTTGGGCGTCTACAATATGGCGTAACCGGATTAAAGTCGAAGACTTTTCAAGGTACTGAAACTTCAGAAGGTGCTTCAGGAAAATCATTAAAGGAAATATAAAATATTTGGTTGAAGGCTACCGACCAATAGCGAGGCTAAATACTCACTATGAACTCGGATCACGTATTGTTTGTTTCTTTATTTCTATATTTTACGTTGAGTAAAATTTAAGTGTAGGCACAGAAAGATCGGAACGAGATATTTACGGTGATGTTAGAACTTATTTATTCAGAGAACGTTATTTTTTAAAGAAAATTAGATGCTCAGGAACCGTGTAATATTCGTTTGTTTTCAAAACGAATAGATTATTTATGTAAATTAAGGCTTCACAAAGCCTTCACAACTGATAAACACAGCAGCAAACAAGAGTTTTCCTATTACATTTTCAAAAATATTCATGATAAATTTTGAAAATAAGTTTTTATGCGTAGATTAGATACTCTTATCGAATTATGTGAAAAATATATGTACGAGGTTTGTTCAAAAGAAAAGGTGAATTTCGAATTTTTTCGAAAAGTATTTATTTATCATCAATATCCATTTTCTTTTCTTCAAAGTAATCCCCCTCATCTGAGAGGGATTACTTTTGCATAGATAGAGGCATAAAGTGCATTATATCTATAATGCGCTTATGCCAGCGCTTCTTCCAATCCTCGAAGCACTTCTGGAATGCGCTTTTCGGTATGGCCATCAGCTCGTTCTTCGATTCTGACTTTATCTCATCAATTGTGGCAAAACGCTTTCCTTTCATTGGTCTCTTTAGTTTCGGAAATAGGAAAAAGTCGCAGGTTTCATCACCAGTTATGACCCCTTTGAGCAAATCGTCGTTGACGTCATTCAACAACTCCTGAGCGATACTAATTGTTTTTGCTCAAAATTGAGCAATTTCGGAACAAACTTCGCTGCCACAAGTTTCATGCACAAAACATCCGAGAAAATTGCATGGCTTGAGCCGATTAATATGTCAACATCCTCTGCAACTTCTCTAATAGGGATTTGACGATTTTTCAAAACCATTTTCTTCACTGTTTCGATTATTTCTTCGTTTGTTGACGTGGTTGCAACTCCAGGACGCTCATGGTCATTAACATCTTCTCGGCTTTTTTGAGACAAAGTAGACTCGCCAAATGCCACAGTCAACATTTTAAGTGCGTTGGAGCACTTTATTCCATTTTTAACGCAAAATTTAATACACATTCTTTTACCCATTTTTTGATCACGGTATAATTTTTAAGTGTACATTTTTGAAAAAAAAATTATAAAAGCTAATTAATTAAATAATTTTACTATGTTCATCTCCAAATAAAGATCAAGTAAAACCTTTTGTTAAAATATTTCAAAGAATCACATTACAGTGAAAGTTTACCAATTAGTGGTACCAAGTAGCTGGTTACAAGTAAACAGAATTCAATCAGAAGTATAATATCGCCCGGGGACTTTAAAACCTGTAATTCAATTTCAAACCTACGTCTTTAGGGTACGCCGACCTACGGATTTCTCTCAATACGGATATATTATTCGAAATTTCCTGCTGTGCTCCTGATATCGGAAGGGAATTCTAGAAACTGCATGTTCAAGTCTTCCGAACGGAATACAAATCGCTCGCAGATATAACGTTCAGGAATTAATGTGGATCTTGTGTAGTCCAAGATCCAGTAATAGTTATGAGCGAAATAAGATAAAAAAAATATTTAACTAATTAACTAACCATCACGCCATTTCTCCGTAGGGGTAGGCAGAGAGGATAGAACGCCACACCACTCTGTCCTGACATTCTTCCTTTGCCTCCTCTACATTCATACTCATGCACATACGCCGATTATTCCGACTTTTCACATGTCCACTTTCAAGTACTTGTCGTACTTGGTCATGTCATGTCTTTCTCGGTCTTCGTCGGCTTCTACATCCAGGCACATTTGCATTTAAACTTCTTTTAGCGGTTCTTTGACTCATCTTTCTATCACTCATTCGCTCCACATGACCAAACCATCGTAAAAGACCTTTCTTAATTTTGTCGATAATGCTTATCTCAGCCTTGCACTCTGCTATAATTTCGACATTGGTACACCTATCATACATACTCTTACCACACATTTGCCTTAGAGATCGCATTTCAACAGCATTCAGTCTACTTTCATCCTTCTTTTTCCAACACCACGCTTCACTACCATAAAGAGCGAAATAAGATTAATTAAATATTTAGAATTACAGATAATGCTTTTCTGGGTTATTATTCTGTATTTTTGGGCTTTCAAATTTCATCACATATATGGCCCGACTGCGGCACGGTACAAACTCCTAACACATAAGACCATACACATCACACGTCGATGGACAACGCAGTGTTCTCCGAAACGTCGCACTTCGGCAACATCAATCCCAGAAAAGAAAAATGCTCAGCATTATAGCAGAAACTTTTATGCTTGTGAGGATGTTGATGATCAAGATATTGAGCGACAGAGACGCAATCTCTATTCGCGCAAATATGATTGCTAGAAAATTCTCTATGTGCTCACCCCAGGTGAAGCTGGCACTGTTTAGGAGGAATTGCACGCCCATGTACACTTAACGCCTTTAGAATACTGAACCGCTTACCAAGGTTCTGCAGTGCTTCCGGTATGTTTGCTATCTCAGGAATAAACTCCTTTGAAGCGACGCGACGGTGCGCTTTAAAGTGGCCAACTTCAGGAGTCGGCTGTTTGGGTGCAGGAGTGGGATGGTTCAAGCCGCACTGCTGTACGCGGACGGCCCACTCTTGAAACATTGGTCGAAGATTTTAAATTTTCGACCACATGGAGTCCTTTTTGTTTTTGTTTTCCACATTATGACATTATAATCTTTTTATTTAATTTAATTTTTATGTTTAGCATAATCTTGTTTTTTTTTTTTTTTATGTATACCTACTGTATCAAAGATGATGCGAATTAAATGGATATTATTATTATTATATCACCTCTTCAATTTGTTTTGGTTATAAATTTTCACTCAACCTATTTTACAATATTTATTTGGATACACTCAAAATGTTGTTATAGGAAATAAATAGCTAGGAAATAATTTCTGAGGTATTAATACATCTCTTCCTTCTTCATGATGCTGCTCAGTGTTTAGTGTCGTGGTTAACTGATTGCCTAGGAATAGACTGCACCAATCACCTTCATTCCTCCCGGTCCTGGGCCATTGATTAAAACATTTAGATTGGGACCTCGTTATGTTAGCCTCTTTATTTGGTCTACCCATCTTGCGTTGACCTTTTACAGACTCTCGGTGTTTCTGACGTGTCTGAAATATGATATATCTTTTAAATATACAAAACAGAATGATATTCTTGTACGTACAACACATTATATTGTGTACCTATTTGAATTTATACGAAATGCAGTTTTCGTTAATTACATAAAATAAGGGTTGGATGTTCTAAAAAAATTATGTTGTGAATTTTTTTGGCGGCTCGTTTAGCGGAATGTCTTACAAAGACGTCTCGGATACGTTTCCCGATGAGATCATAATTTAAAAAATATATTTTGTGATATTTAACCTCGTAGCATAGTGGTAGCGTATCTGGCTACCGTGCATGAGATTGCGTATTTGATTCCCATAGGGGGTCAACATGAAATATTTATTTACATGTGATTTTTTCAGGTTAACATCTGATATAATATCTTTTTACATCGGACTAACTGACTTCAAACTAAAACTATTTGAAGTCTTATAGAATGTAAAGTAATTCTATTCCTAGTCCTCTCCTTTCTTTTTTCTTATCCCTATCATTCTATCCTTCCCTCATATCTCTTGTCCTATATTTAATTCTTATATTTATTTTTTCTATTTATTTTTCTATCTTACATTGCCATTATATAGTTGTGAAAAACTATAATTGGTTTCATACTTTTTTTTCTTTTGTATTCTACTCTTTCATCTATCTAAACTGTTGTTTTTCCTGTAAATAAAAATAATAATATAAGACTGATCATCCTAGCTTCATGTGATAAAATGAACAAGATACACTGCACTTGAGGAACCAATGCAGTGCCTTATGCACCATTGGGTGCGGATAAGGGACAGTAGTAGAAGTAGTATTGTTGAAGAATCTGGCCTATTTCAGTGGTCAAAAAATATACCTTATGATGTGAACGCATTTAAATAACTCTGAAAATTAGTAGAGATAGTCTCAAATCATCTGGGTTGCTGTGTCTTGGTTCAAAAGTTTTGTGTTGAAGCACATTGCAGAGAATATCTTTAGCTCAGGTATAGCAACCAAGAAAAACGTTATTTATTATACGCATTATATATTATACTCACGCAGAGAAGCAAGCTATACCTTATACTATAAATTAAAAAAAATAATCTAAAGATTTTATTTAGAGTTTTTAAATTATGTTTAAGCTTGTATTTGTAATTGAGACTGTCAAAAAACCATATAAGGTCTCTGAACTTGAGAAAAGAGTGCCCACTTGAAAACTCGAACAGCAGAAATTCCGCCAGTTCTGCATTATTTGAGGTGATGTGGGTATGGATGTGTTTTACATTTGAGAGTGAAAGCGAGGGGTTGATTTTGGGGACTGTATTTGACGTTTAATTAAGTAGGTACCTTAAATAAACATAAACGCGAGCAAACGCTTTAGACAACGTTCCAATAAAATGATTATTACATTATTGTATGTTTCATTCAGGGACTTCAAACACGGAACCCTATGTCTATGAATAACTCATAGCAAAAAAGCAAAAATTTCATTCCCAAATCAAGATAGTGGTCAATTTGATGAACTTGGTACCTCCAAAAATTCCAAAAATATTGAATGACAACAAAGTTACAGATTTAATTGGCTTGAAATACGTTAAAAACGAGAATATGCCTACTTACTTTGTATGGTATTTGCTTAGCAGCCTAGCTTAGCTTTTTTGGGTGTATCTTATAGTATATCAATAAGCGTGATCAGCCAAAGTAAGTTTTCTTTCTATAAGCAAAAGCATATAATAAACCACTACTACTATTTCCCTTATCCGCCACTAATGGTGCATATATATAGATCATTTTATTACACGAAGGTAAGATGATTTGTAGTGCGCTTCAGTACCATTCAAAGGTATCGCATATGGAATATGAAATAATCAGTCAATTTCTTTTCCTCTCATCAATCCAAAAACTTAAAACACATACCTAAGTTAATAAACGAAATTTGTATATTTATGTGTTTTTTGTTAATTGAACTTTTTTAAACTTTCGGTTTAATGGCTGGTTTATTGCTAAAAAGAAATATCTTTCAACGAACCAGAAACAGCGTGGAGTGGGTAAAGTCAACAAACCTTATTCATAGCTACTAGATCGGATGGCAAATAGTATGATTTCGAATGTTGTTTTGTTTTTATTTTTTCATATTCACCCTATGTTCCATTATGTGTTATGGGTTATGATAATAATTATAGTATATAAATGCTTGCTTGCAAAAATCAAAGAAAAGAACAGAAGGAACGTTTCAAAACCGGTAGAACAATAAAGTCGATAAATGGTTTTAATGTACAATAATACTAACAATTGTAAGAATTTCATAAACTATTGTTTACAAAAGATGATTATATGAATTGAACAAATACAATAGCTTGTTGCTTCCGTTTACATCATTGAGTAATTCCCGAAGGGGTAAAGTTGAATAGCGACATTTGTAGCAGGTTTTCCTGCGGGGGACACGGTAATGCAATTTGCTCGGGCAACTCAGGGTAAACATTACTCTAACGGAGGCTTTGTGAAATTATTTCACATTGCTGTCGATTTCGCGTCCAGTGGAATCAGTGAACACAGTTCGATGTATTTAGTGTTATAGGACCTAAACAGTAGGGATATGTCAGGGGTGTGATTTTATTTTCCCTCCCTATTATTATTTCACAAATATTTATAATAGCCCAGTCAAATTAGGTTTTTTGCCTTAACTAATTCGGATGTTTTTGATTCTTTTTTTATGTTGTGTCGAGATGTTTTGAAAAAATAAAAAAAATAGGGCTGGCGCATGGCGTACACACTCACACTTTTTTTTTACCTACAACTATTAATTATTTCACTTTGTAACGTTACGGATTAATTTTAGTTATGAGCATTTTTATCGTGCGAGGTACGGTTCACGATGTATAAGCCCGTTTCCGAGGCAAAAGATGTTGACAAGAGAAAATCAGTAAAATATGTGATTTTTCAAATGAGATTATTTCGAAAACTATAAGAGATACTAAAAAAAATTCAAGAATACATTTTATAAAATTTTTAGTGTTCTATTACTTTGTCTTAGAATTTTTTTTGTTGGGTAAAGCGTTTTTGAGAAAAAATTAAAAAAAGCCCAATTTTTTTTTCTGGTTTTTGAAAATCCTGACTTAAGCTCACCTCCTATTTATTCGGACTTTTGATGCAACCTTCCCTGGACATCACTTAACAACATAAAAAAATAATCAAAAAACATCCGAATTAGTTAAGGCAAACGCTTAGTTTTGGGGTAATTTTACACGAAGGCAAGAGGACCAGTCTTACTCTTCAGTGCCAGTCCAAGGTATCACAAATGAAATATTTTTAGTAAAAATTCACATTCAAATAAATATTCCATATTATCTTGTCGGAAATTGATCATTTTTACAATATTTAATAATGAATAATCTTTATAATATCTACAAACGTCAAAAATAATTATGTATTACGGATATCGGGTAGTTTAGGTTAAGGTTACCATCATATGTAGCATCCCTAGTTAACAGCAGATAGACGGATGAAGACTGAACAATTAGGCGCATTGTTACTTACGGTGAAATATGTAAAATCAGTTGGTTTACAGCGAATACTGATGTGTGTAATGAACCAACACATACTGGAGGAGTATTAACACGGACTATTCAAAAAGAGTCAAGTAAACAGGGGACTTAATAAATAGTACAGTGCCAACGTGAGGTCAAAGGATTTAAAATGAGGCATTGAAATGATAGGTGTCAAATGAGTGTAGTTCATCTCAAAGTAACAAAAAAAAAAGGGATTTTACGCTCATTGAATTCGTGATAATATTTTTTAAAGAGCAACCAGGGACCCTCCATGCAAAAATATCGGTGGTCACCATATCCGTAGTTTTTAATCAGTAGAAAATAGCCACTCTACTTTAAGGGGCATACTTGTATATTATAATGAAAATAGTTTAAATATCGTTTTAGAAAAAACAACCAGAATCGATTGGTAGCTTTCTACCTAGTGGTAATATTAAAACTTAAGACCAAGTATACAATTAAAAGATACACATTTTTCCAGGCATCAGAAAACTCTCAGTTAAATGCTTCTTGTGTGGCAAGATTAAAACATCAGCCTGTAGAAACCTCACTAAATCACCTGGCAGATTTGTTATTAGCAAGTCTATCGGGGAGCTAATTGTTGTGCGTTTTTGACAGTCGAAAGCAGACAACCGGTCATATATTTAATATGTATATTCAGGTAAAAGGTATTTTTTAAAGATTTTACTAGTAATATTATGTGCAATGTACAATGTACACACTGTAATTGGTTTGGCCATTATTGATACTCTCTGGTGATAGGTAGTTCGAATTCCTTTTAAAATTTATTTTCTACCTACATCCATTCCATTCCGATTTGTCACCTGTTTTCCAACACCGCGTCAGTCTCTAAAATCCGCTCAGCGCAGCAACATTACTCTGACCTCGCAACATCCATCCTTCGCGTGAACTCCAATACCTGATCTTTCTTCGTTCTTTTCCACCGAAATCCCCTCGTCATACTAGCCATCCATCTCCAAGCTTCCCAGCAACCAATTCCCGAATCCCCCTCGGTAAAAGTGAGTTTATAGTGCGCTGTGCGCCTCGTTTGTGTCCCACCGCGTCAGTTCAACGTGGTGTTTCCAGAGTATTCCAGGATACTTCGCCCTTCCTGGTGGTCCTTCATCGTCACCTTCCCGCCCTGTTGAGTCCAGCTCTGGTAAGTCCTTCCATATTCCGATCCTCGTTCGGACGAAGTTACCAGAGAGTCTCTTCGTGGCGGATTCAGTAATGCTTTACATTGCTTACGATTAATTTACACTAATCGGTAGGTAGGTACACATAATTAGATTGGTTAATGTATTTATTTATGTAGACAGATAGACAATGCTTCTTGTTGCTTGCTTTGAATCACTAAAATCCCGGTGACAGCTGATGACGTATTTATAAAAGGAACATCACTGTTGGAAGTTTCGGTGAAAGCGTGTCTGGAACCTTTTGGGGAGTCTGCGCCGTTCCAGAACGTTCGATATCCTTTATTTAGTAGATGCATCGAGAATCCTCTATACTAATGTACAATTTTAACGTTTACCGAGTCTTTTAATTAAAATTTTTAGTTACTTAAAAAGTCTTGACAAAATAAATAAAAATTGATTTCTAACAGCGATCACGATATTTACTAAAGGTAGGTGCGGTTTAATAATATTCTAACAATTTTTTTTTATAGAATGTTATTACTTGTAAAAAGCCGTATTGTAGTTATGATACTACTTCAGTTCTTTAAAAAAAAAAAAAAAACGTTCGCTTAGACTTGATATTACTTTTTTATTATTGCCAAACAAAAGATACTGTAGAAAAATCAACGTTTGATGTGCAAAGAACGAGAGTATTAATAATAATTTTAAAAATACTGGTCACAAAATCATCACCAGTAGTAGGTCGATGTCAGTAGGTATGTTTTAACCAAAGCCGTACAGTATTTTTAGTAAGAATGTACCTAGCCATAGAGAGCAAAGGTCTTGAAAACAAAAGATTTTCTCACATAAAATACCTAACTGTCACATAATATTTTCACGAAGAAAACTTGTGGTCCGTAAACTCAGAAGACCGATTTGACAATATTTCCAGGAGTAGCGTATTGTTTCAACTCTTTCAGCCATTTCAGCGAAAATAAGGATGTGCGTCATATTCTTTATCCGGGAACCGAGGCAATCTTTCGAAAGGGGTCGTGACGTATACTGAAGATTAATTGTCGTCCAGGTGATAAAGAATGGAAGAATAGAGCGTCGTCCCTCTCTTCACAGTCAGCTAAATTGGAATAAACGTTGTCAACTTACAAGAAAAGCTTTTTATCTTTTTTTGGTGATCTGTTACAAAGTTTATAAGAGAGAGAGAGAGAGATATCTATTAAAATTTGTTTAATTACATAATCTTCAGAGTTGATTTTATAACATTTTATTTGAATTAATTTGATTTATTAAACCACCTCATCAGGCCAGAAGGCCCAATTACAGAGGAGAACAACGTCATAAACACCCAGGATGCCGAAAAATACGATTGTTTTTCATAAAAAAATATTACTATTAAAAATAAATTTAATTAGATGTTTATGTTTATCCAGAATTTTTGTTTCATAAATGTACTTAATATTTTTAAAAGAACAGAATTACTACAAGTTTTTTATTCTGTGAATAAACCCAAACCTAATTAAAATCTGATAGTATTCATAGCCTTTTTAAAGTAAAAATTCAATTTACACAATTTCTATTATTAAAAAAAACTCAACTTATATGATGTTAGCAAGTTACAGGAAAACTTTTTACCGGTTAGTCTTCTGTTAATTCTGTTATATTTCATAATTAATACATGTTGATAATCACATGTTTCTGCGCAATAATTAAAACTTTAACATCTTTAAAGTATATTTAAGAAGGTCTTATAATCTACTTATTAAAATAAAGCGTATGTAGAGTTCATAAATATGTAGAGAGTTTTGGTACATAAAATTAACATTGCAAATATTTTCATTAATCAAACAGTGCTCAGAACTTACAAAGAACAAACAAATTAAAATACCTAACCTCAGTATATTAAATAAACGGATTTATTATTAATGTACTCATATCTTGTAAGATATTATGGTTGTAACTGAACGTGAATAACTATTTACTAACAAGTTATAAAAAATTATAATGGTTTTGATACAATACACCAGTCCCCAAAAATTCACCAAAACTACCTAAATAACATAAACTTATTAAATGCCAAAATAATGAAAAAATATAGTTCAAAGTGAAATATGGATTTTCAGTCAAAAACATTATCGAAAATTTAAAAATGCCAAAAAAATATTTGAATGAAAAATTTGTGAAAATAATTTTAAAGGTAAAGGATAAATAATAAAATACTAAAAAATGAGTTCATTATTATATTTCACAATGTATAAAATGTTTTCAGAAAAATGAAGATAGACAAATGAAATTTGTCTGAAAATTTCAAACCTGTTGCTGTCATACATTAACTTTGAAATCTCCACATCGGAGCTTTTCTTTGAGCTTTGTACGTGAAACTGTCACCGCGGGAATAGCTGTGCAATAACTTTGTCCCACAAGGGTGACATTTTCCAGGGATGTATATTTATGTTTACTGCAATTACTTTTTTAATACTCCCCTGTATGGCTGCAACGAACATTTGTCCGGGCAAATCTGAGTTTTACTGCTGCGGGAGACATTAAGGGTAGAAATGAGATTTTTTGGAAAACATTTCAAACAAAGGAAAGGGAGATTTTAGAGTAAACTTGGGGCATGTTGAGAAACTTGATTAAAACTGCACCGTTTTGTATCAAAATTACTCATAAAAAACAACTTAAATAACATCTTAGATTACAAGCCTTGTAGTTATATTTTATGGTAAAACAAATTGAAACGAAGTGCTGGCAGTTTTTTAATTAGCTTATTCAACTAGACTGCAAACTGGATTTTGCGGTTTACACATCTGCTAAATAGAAATTAAGCGTAAACTTATTATGGTAGTTACTAGTTGGTTTTAGATGCTGTTCCAAGATTATAAAAACAAAGTCTTAAAAAGGCAACGTTTTTCACACAATAAAAACAGTATAAAAATATTATATTATGACCAATCTATGACGCAACCCCATGCAAATGCGTGCGAATGGTTGCAACTTCATACCTATGTCGACTCGTTGGCTGTTTGCTTATGTTTCTCACATTAATAACAAATTAATACCAACGAAATTAAACGGCTTTTTTGGGTAAGTGAATTTTGTAAATAAAAATTATGAATGTTTCTGATGAAAATTATTTAAAAAAATACTTTTAAATGTATAATATATCAAATGAAATATCATAGACCTTCTCAAAAATAACACCCTATTGTGAAATCAATAAAATATGACGTTGGCTTTTATCTAACAATAAGTTTGTTGTGCGAATATTTGACTGCTCTAACTGCTAAACCTAAAACTGCTAGTCGTCAGTTTTTACGGACGCAATATTTAATATTTATGACGTCCTTAATTTCAGCTACTAAACAAGTCTAAAGATAAATAAAAACCAAAATATTCAGCACTTCGTTTTTATGTTCCGTTATAGGAATCACTACGAAAGATCCACAAATGCTTTATTAGCTATAAAACAAGGCTTTTAATATTTTGAAACCTCCCTAAAATTTAAGCTTTTTGTGTTAGTGGTTATTGATTTAAGTTGGTAAGGATTTGTCTGTATCTGTGTATTTGCGTTGTAAAAGGAAAGAATTAGGTTAATAGTTTTGACGTTTACTATTTAATGTGACGTTGAAAAAATATTTCTGTCGTCATGACATTAAGGCTGCTGTCACGAGATGAATAATGACGTTAAATCGCATTCTGACATATATGACAAATTGTGTATTAAACGTAACAATGATAAACGCATTAACTTTATGACGTAGGTACGTATTTCAAGCAATAAATTATTATGAATAAATTTCGTGTGGATTGTTGGAAAAATAGATAGTCTAGTGATCACGTAGTGAATTATTTCTGTGTTTGAGTTTTAGCGGGTTTATTTTTGTAATAATTTTTTGATCCAGCAGCATTTTAAATCATCGCTTCATTCGTAGATGAATAAAGTTTTAATTTATTTTATTTATTTTATAATTATAAAACTTTTGTCAAATATTCAATGTCAACACTTAACGCTATACCTCGCCAATTAAAAAAAACAAGCTCTGGGGCTTGGTGAGGAGAGAGGAATTAATCAGTTAATTGTTATTCAGTTAGGATTAATTCAAGATTTTTGTACGTTCGATATTTTTTTTAAACGTTTGGACGATGCGATCCTTTATTTTTTCCGGAAATAAGATTATGGATGAAATCTTATTTAAAGAGTGGAAAAATCAATAAAGAGTGAAATATTTTCGGGTCAGAATTTAAGATATACGTATATCCTTTCTAAATTGACGATTTTTTTTCCGGTTGTCACTAGCAGACCACATTTACTTGATATATTCGTCAGTAACGCTTAGTCTACTAATCAGGCAATATTTTATACAATTTGTACCGAATATTACTCGTAATGCTTTCATATCAGACAAACCTTACGCTTATTACTAAAAGTTTATACTCGACAGACTCTAAGTCAAATAATGTTTATACTCGTATATAAGTAAATATGATATTGAGTAATATTTAATTTACATAGTAACTTTACTTTTTATATATAAATTAAATGAATAATAAAAAATATACGCGTTTTAGTGTATAACACTCCAAATTTTGTAAAAATGTCAAGGACCAGATATTCATGTTCTGTTAAGTTTAAAGCTAATTAAGGTTTTACATTTCGGAGAATGCGAAATTTTAAACTTTACGAGGATCATTAGAGTTTTTATATCCTTGTTCGACGGGTAACTATCTCATTTTAAAGGGTAAAGACATTTGATTTTTACGTTGTAAGAATCGCAATAATACGTTCCTACGTACATACATATGAATAGTTTTGCTTAGAAATAAATTAGGTGGTTACACCACCCTGGCGCTCGATAAAAAAGGAATAAATATAATAATACATTTTGGAGCAACTATTAAGTATGAAAAATAATTTTTATTTTACGCGTATACACAGTAGTTTTATGTAAATAATAATAGATGTAAAAAATAACGAAGATATAAGCCCAATTACAAATTACTGGATTAAACCCATGCTGGGCTAATATCAGATATTATTGATATCCCTTTTTTATCGAGCCCAGTCTTCTAGTAAGTAATTAAGTGAGGATGAGCTTTACCTACACAAATAAAGATTGATTGCCAAAAATGCTTAACAATCTTCTCAACAGATGTCACCAGTAAAAATTCACTTGTAATGTGATATTACAAACGCGAGTTCAATATATACAAGTTTAAATTTTTTTTTGTTATATATGGTTATCAGATGATGGGCGGAATGGGAAATGTTGTAATACATCAAGTGGCTACTTAACCCAGCCAATGACAGGTCATAAGCCCTGTAAACGTCTTGATAATCCACATTCGTTTTCAGAATTTCTCTGTCTCTGTTGGGATATCAATTATATTCTAAAGAAGTTACAAATTTAATTATACAGCGCAACGCTACTGAAAAAATACCTTGATTGTTTTGTGATTTGTAGAAAATTTGCTAAGAGCTATCTTCATAGATAAATAATAGAAACCGCTGAAAATACGATGAACGGCTTTCTAATAATATAGTTCTGTTTAAATATAAATATTTGTTTAAGTCCTCGCTTTAATACGAATTCAAACTGAACTGAGCCGGTCGGATTTAAGATTTGAAATTTTATTTTAGAGCCGGGTAAACAAAGCTTTGAATTATTTTGTAGGATTTGGAGTTATTCGGCCGCTGCTGGATTATATCTTTTATGCGATATTTGGGTCGGAGGGATTTAAAACAAGTATTATCAAAAATTATTCTAAAGTACTGATGGGGTATGAACTATTTGTGTGATAAATTGAGTTATTGTTACATTTACACTATTATTGTTTTACATTACAGTGTTTTACATGATTAAATATGTAAGAGTTTTTTTACAGTATTAATGGGGATTGATGCTTTTAATGAGAAACCTAATGATAAACATTTTAAAGGCAAAAGACATATTTTATTATTATGAAACTTAATTTTTTATATCATAAATTAATAAATCTTTATTAATAGTCGTATTTTATTTATCTACTCCAAAAAATATAACTGTAGCTCAGCTTTTAGAAACAATAACAGGAATACAAGACAAAAAAGGAAGTTAAATGCACGATATATACAAAGTTTTTTAGACATTCGAAATTCAAACACTGCAGCCGAAAGAATGGTGTAAAAATACGTGAAATAGACGTGACGATGACGATGTATGAACTATGTTTAACTTACGACAAAAAATAAATAAAAAAGTTATCTCAAATAAAACGCAATTAACAAATATCATAGGATTACATAGATTTCCTCTGTAATAAAATTAAAAGGTGAAACAAATTAAATAAAAAAACTTAAGTTGAAATAATCGGTGAACGTACGTGAGAAGATGTATGAATGCGGAGGATGCAAGGAAAGTATGCCAGGACAGAGTGGTGGGACGTTGTATTCTCTCTGTCTATCCCTTCTGCGAAATAGTGTGATAGTCAGTTTAAAACCAAATGAAATGCGTCTCGACCGGAGATTTTTTATGATTTAACGTCTAAAATGCACTAATTAATAAAATAAGAAATAACCGTCTATTCTGAGCGCTCAAGGATACTCTTAGATTTCCGTAAAGTGTAAGTTTAAGTAAGGTGTGCATTGTTTACTCCGATTTAGCTGAACTCTTAAATCTACTAAACAGGGTCAGTGGGGGCCGCAACGCCCAGGGGTTGGGGGTTCAACGCTCAGGAGCATAACGCCCGAGAGGCGGGGGCATAACGCCCGGGGCGGGGGGGCATAACGCCAGGGGGGCAGAGGCCCTCAGAACAAGGGCAGTTAGGGAGAGGCTTTGCACTTTTATTGTTTACGTGATCTGCCATATATTCTGGACTAACTCAGAAACTAACTCACCTAGATAGGATATGAAAGGTGTATTTTACATTTTCTTCTCTGTAGGGTAACTGAATTTATTATGGGGTACGGTGCTTTTTAGGGTTATCACATACGGTGGTGGATAAAAGTAAAATAATGCTGCCCATGAAACACCTCAGTTTTTTAAAGAATTATTGAACGTGAACTTTTCATGTTAAAAGAAATAGTAAGTGCGTTTCATCTTTCGGAAGGGGAAGACAGAGATGATGGTGCGTTTTAAACTTAGTAAACACTTGTTTTCAATAGTTCAACAGACTTATTATAAATTATAGTAGTCATTAAAAGAGGAAAGTTTTTTTGTGCTTTAAAAAAATCCCGAACCTAGTTTAAAAAAATATTTTATGTAATACCATTGATTTATTAATACACTTAGATTTGAACTGAACCGAAAAAGTTAATGACACTTCAACTCCGCCAAAACCTCCAACTCCGCCAGACGCGTATTCAGTATTTCTTTAACCGCCAGCCGAGTCGGACGTTCAGAAAACATTCCGAAATGCCTTCCTGTGTAGTGAAACCGTGTTAAAACCGTACGGATAAAATTAACAAAAAAGATGGTGTAGCTTTTCTCATGTAAGCGTTTATATATATTTGTTTACATAGTCTAAAATAATTATTATTCAAAGAAAGTTTTCTTCTTAAATAAATAGCCAACAGCCCATCCACAAGAAAAAAAAAATCATTTTAGATGCATGGTAAAATTCATGAACGCTCCTCGTAACCCTATATATAGCCCATACCTTTTGCGGTGTGTGGGCGGATGCTTGCCGGCAGTCGAAGGCTCTGAAAGGTCGACCCGTGTAAGTGTATTGAGGTGCGAAATCTTCGTGTCATTACTTTTACCATAATATACTCAGCAAGGCAGATCTAAATGTATTATAAATCAATGGTAGTGGTAGATTCGGGGATTCCGGATTAGAATCACTAGGTTCGAATCCCACTCCAGCACAACTTGTTTCCTGCTTTCTGGCACAGTTATTTCCGACTATTTGAAAGCAGCCCGGAAAGGAAATATTTGAGTATATCATAAGAACTCAAATGTTTCTTTTTTATTTAAAAAAAATATAATAATAATACTCACGAAGTATTTGATCGATCAGTTTCGATCATTAAAACATATGTAATGTATTCGTTGAACTAATTTCGTACATTATAAACATTAAAAAAAAAGATATAATAGAAACGGTAGCATTCATTTAATTAATTTTAAACGTCTGCGCCGAATGCTGAGAAATTGCCGATTTTCAGTCACATAATTCCGAGGATTGCGATGTATAATGTATAAAGTGGAGATATGGAAGTTTGGGTAGGATGGATCGATTTGTTGTGCAATATTACTAAACTTAATGAAGTTGTTACCCCCATGAATTTTAATCAAGAGCTAAATTACGTGACAAGCTAAGTTACCCTAACTATGTTAGTATGTATGTTATTCTATCAAACACGTCCCAACTACCCAAAGTTTGTCATACAATGCAGGTATCATTATGTCCAGTGAAGTGGAGACAGGGTACAAGGAGGTAACTTTGTGCCAAGTTGGAAATTGTTGTTGGGATACCTTAGCCGCTGGATGGAGTCACAATCTCTTGAAGGCTGAAGATAGTTTTCAACAGGATATAGCCCTTAAGACCATTTGGTTTGGAAATATTACAAACTTGCACAGAATTTGTGCTTGAAGTTTTAACTTGAAGGCGGCAATTAAAATTGAATGCAGCATTTTGAATCTGTCGCAAACATTTCGTTTTAATGTTAGGTAAAAGCAATGCGAAATGCAATACATAGAAGTTAAAAGAAGTTGACGTGGTCACCACTTTAGCCACCACTTTATGAGTACCTCTTGTGGTGATGGCTTTATGTAAGTGCACAGAGAGAAATGAGTACTTACAGTTTCTAGTGCACATTTATTACACAGAAGTTACATGAAAAGAAATACAATGAAAACTTAACTAAACTCAACCAATAAAACTAAGATTGACATGAATTATGAAAATAGAAAAGTATGAAATGAATTTAGATTGGCACACAATTTGGTGGCAAGAAATTCGTACAAAAGCGACGTGGAGTCACGATGAAGGTTAAAATGGTTCTTGTCGTTGTTCGATAGCGTTCGGCAGAGTTCGGTAGATCTTGCTTCGTTCCGCGTCGCACGCGTGACGTATTTCTTCCGCCACCTAACCATTCGTTTCACAAAAAAAAAAACTGACTGCAGTAAAACATAGGCTGACATTGTAATAACTTAGTGTTGTGTCCTGCAGCGTGTAATTATATTCCTGTTTATTGAGTTTTAAAGTTTTATTCTTCTTCCTGATTACTTTTTGCGTACCAAGAAGTGTTTAAATTTACGTAATTTGTAAAACGATCTGGTTAAAAATACGAATGCTGTACATAACAAAAGCGTAAGGTACAAATTAAAACGAGTTATGAGGTAGGTACACAATAGCAACTTTAAACCACCCCACCGATGTCATGACAACTAATTAACTAACCACCACGCCATTTCTCCGAAGGGGTAGGCAGAGTGGGTAGAATGCCACACCACTCTGTCCTGGCACACTTCCCTTGCTTCCTTCACATTCATACATCTCATGCACGCACGTCGATTATTCATATGACCATTTTCAAGTATTTGTTGCACTTCAACCATGTCTTTTTCGGCCTTCCTCAACATATACATCGAGACACACTCACACCGTAAATTATTTTAGCCAAAAAAATAAAGTGCACCTCAAAATTTGTGCTATTGAATATTGTCACCGATATGGTGTCAAACCAATTTCAGAATTTTATTTAATGTACTGATTTATGGTTATAATATAAAGCCATTTTAGATTATCAAATAAAAAAGTAATCGTAGCTAAAAAAATTGTATTACATCAAGCTTCCTTATTTTCATAAACTGTAAAATTCATTTCCTGAAACTTTCTACATACTGATACACATTTGCCTATAGTGATACACGCTTCATAGATCTGATTTGTCGATAGCACTAGCTAATTAAATACAAACTTACAAGTTCAGTGAAGTTCGAACTGGAAATATAAACTTTATAATTGAGTGCTTCAGTCATAATTCGCAAACAAATTAACACAAGGCGTCGCGGCGTTTCAAAGGTCAATGTTCCCTGTGTGTGGAACATTCTGGAGCTTTCCAGGCGTTGCTTTTCGCACAGTGGGATATAAAAAAAAGACGCTTTGTTAAAAAATGGTTAAATAATCATATTTAGATAGTTGCTCCACAACTGTATGTAATTGAATTTTTTATAACCTATGTTTTAATATTTTAAAAATGCACTCTTTGCGGCCTTTAAAAAATATATGAACAAGGATAAGTCTATATCGCAAGAGGCATCATTGTCAACGAATTCAATAATCTAGCCGTGAAATTCAAGAATAAAACACGAAAAAAAACTGTTTTATAGTTAATTAAGTTATTTTAACATTGAGACAGGTACATATTTTATAATTGATTTGATTTAAAAAATATACAACAAACGGGTTTGGTTTTATCTTTCATCTAGTAAATAAAATTATTTTGATGCATTCATGTGCATTAAAAACGAAGTTTCACTACTTTCTATTACATTAAAATTTAAGCTTCAATGTAATGCTATACGTTTTGTCTTAGTTGAATTTAATTAAATTAAATTTGATTTCGTTCAATAGATCCCATCGTGCGCGTGGCGTACCGTAATGGAAGCTCTTTGTATGAGGAGCTTTTACATTCCCTTGCTTAGGTGAAGCGACTAACATTATTACTTAGAAAAATCGTGAGAAAACCTCGCCAAGTGCTATCACACAGCCACATGTTCTATTTACTGTTCGCGGTACAGAAAAACGAGGATTTATTCCTTTGTTAGCCCGGAAGTGAAAACCGTAATACATAAATAATTGTGAGGAAAAGTATTCATTTTGTTATTTACACTACTTTTTTGTGTTGATTTTATATTACCGTACTCCTGATGAATTGTTAACCTTTCAATGGAATTGAAATTTATTTATCAGAATAAAAAGGTTTTCATTAATCTTTCAGAACGTTTTTTTATTTATACAAGTTTAAAATCACTCGCAAACGAGAAATGGCTTAGGAAAAATTAAGTATGGACGCACACTGTATGATGATAGATGATAGATACACAAAAAATTTTAAGTTCGTAAAAAAAACACTAAATAATTACACTTATTCATAAAATTATTAAACATTTGAGATAATAATCAATTATGATTAATAATGAATCCTTTTTCAAATTAAATGTCATTAAAAATTCTTACCTTCTCTCCTTCCCTATCCAAATCAATCCATATTCTTGTTTACTAGCACATACTTCTACTAATTTCTCTAATCCGTACTCAATAGTGCTTAGGGCTCTGCATTGGTACACCAAGTGCAGTGAATATTAATAATTTGTAACATAAAGGTAAGATGATCAGTCCAACGCTTCAGCTCCAGTCCAAGTGTGAAAATAACATTCAAAAAAACATTTCATATTGTCCCTTATCGGGAATTGAACTCGCGATCTAATGCATGGAAGCCCAGTGCGCTACCCCTACACCACGAGGTGGACTAGCACATATGCCTTAAGTTTTATAGATGATAAGTATTTTGCGAATGCCACGACTTGACTCCAATTTAAAAACAAAAGCCGCTTACGCTTTCTTAAAAATAATATTTACAAGTTGAAATATGTGCGAAACCGTAGTGAACATATTTATTTTTGTTTTAACAAATAACTTGGAAACTTTTTTAATAAAAAAAACCGCATGTGTGCAGTTCACACCAGGTAGAAGTGAAACCTTAATAAAACTAAGCTGAGCAAAACTAGCTATTATTATTATTATTTATTGTTATTATTATTATTATTATTGTTATTATGATTATTATTATTATTATTATTATTATTGTTATTTTTATTATTTATCAATATATCTGTGCACTCCCAACGATTCTAAAGAAGTTTTCACTTCAAAAATAAGTGAATAAACAATAATAAATTTGGATTTTAAAAAAAAATGTATATATGTTAAGAAAAAATATTTTTTGTCTATCGATGCTAGATTCGAACCGCCGACTCTTGTTCAAGAGAGGCGAACCTAGCCTTCCAACCAAAATTAATCGGGTGATATACACTACCAAATAATGTTTATAAGAACTTTTCGTTTTTAGTTGTTTTATTTTTAGTATCGCTTTTTTTCGTTTCACAGAGTTTCAAATCACTCCCAACGATTCTAAAGAAGTTTTCACTTAAAAAACTTGGACTGATACTTTCCTTTAAAATTTTTTTTTATTAAACAAAACATCCAAAACCAACGTCTTACCAAATGAAACTAATAATACAATAATGTAAATCAGTCGAGATAACGAAATAATAATGACGCCGTAAACAGAGGTAATCCCAAGTTTAATCTTGGTATCCTCTCCTTGGAGTGTCAAAAAGATTTTTCTCCGTCCATATCAAATTTCATTATTCGTCTGAGAAACCAAAATATTCTCCTCCATAATAATGTGGCAGATTGAGTTAGCTGGAATCATCTTACACTCTTATTAAGCTTACGTAAATCTAAGGGGTGGAACTAAATTTACTCTTTGAGGGTAGCTTACACCAAAAGTAATCGCATTTCGTAGTATTATTGTATTAAAAAGGGTAAAACACTTGTAGAAAGGTTTAACCTATATTAAATGGAATATCTCTGCGTTTCCAGGAAATGTCGCTTGTCGGGCAGACCTTTTGACAATCTTGTCTTGGGTTCTGTAATCATGTCTGCGCACCGCAGTTAGGTCGGGGTCTGTTTCACTGTCACTATCACTGGCAGACCGTCGATGACCATCCTACGGATGTATTCGGCGGAGCTGATGAATGCAGGCCTGACTTGGGAAGAGGCGAGAGAGCTGGCTGGTGACAGGGTCTCCTGGAGGGGTCTAGTGATGTCCACATACTCCACATAGGAGCGAACGTGGCGAAAGAAGAAGAAATGGAATATATATATTTTTTAAATTCAAATTGATCCATTTTTTAGATTGTCGATGTCAATGCTTGCGATAAACGTTAACCGTTTTCTTATACAGAATCAAAATTGTACTGGAAAAAAATTAAATATGATATTTGGGGGTGTGATAGGGTTGAAAAAAATCGACTTTGGTCAATTGTACTGAAAAAAAATTCACTACATAAAACTTGGCAATTTAAAAATATTTTCAAAAAGGTATCACATAGTTACTTTTTTTTTATCCATATGAAAGATATTTAAAAACTATGTTATATACGAAACTTAACATATTATGCATAATACAATCACATAATACGTCTATTTGAAAAATAATTACATTAACAAACGAATTACATACAAGCAATTCATTACGTTTTGATTCATTTTAAAATTAGGTTGTAATTCAGTAATATTTTTAGTAGGTAATTACAACGCTGAAATAAGCCACTTAACACTAACAAGCCCTTGTGTTATATCTAGCTAGAAACTTAACACCATATTAAAATGATTAATTGGATCGTGGAAGCTTCACTTAAATTATTCAAACATGCAGCCATAACTGGCAACTCTCTGAGTTACATAAATGTTTGTTATAGTTATTAAACGGTTATAGTTTGAAGTTTAAATACTAAGAATTGAATGAAAAATAAAATGCTTATGAAAATAGTTTTAATCTTTATACAATTGAGTTTATTCAACACTGAAATATTTTAACTGCAACCGATGCCAATGATGATGATGAAGATATCCTTAATGTAAATATTAAAATCATTATGTTTTATTGATTTTCAATCGGAAACGAAGCTTTTATGCCTTTTTTTATGATAACGCTGAAATCACGTATAACCCTGTTAAAATACGGTATTTAAAAAGGTATTTAAAAAAACTCTGCCAAAAGACGTGTATTATGTAACTCTATGACTGTGTCTCCGTTCACAGTCAGTATTTATGTTCAATTTTCCCGTAAAACGTAATATATTATATTTCTAGTGTCAGTCTATATTTTTATACTGTTTGGGACGGAATAAATCATGTTTGTTTGCTATGGCAAGCACTACTGCGGTAATAATTGTTTTATTGCCCTGAAGTAGTAAAGATATGAACAACGTCCTTAATATATTTTTTCATAACTTATTTTTACTCCACCACGTAGGAACTTTCATGAATAATTCAAGGAAAATGTAAATATATTAAAGTACTTGCACTATCTGCTGGCGTTTTACAACCTTCATATATTCTAAAAAAATATTGTGTGAAAGTTTATGAAGATACATCGTAAACAGCGTCCATTGAATATAATAGAATTGGAATGATGGAAGGATTCAGTTATTTTAAAACTACTTCTACTCTCCCTTATCTGCGCCCAATGGTGCACAGGGCACTGCATCGGCACACCAAGTGCAGTGATTCTTGATCATTTTATTACATGAAGGTACGATCAGTCGTACGCTTCAGTACCAGTCCAAGGTATCACACATGAAATATTAATATGAAAATCATACGTATATAAATATTTTACGTTGACCCCCTACGGAAATCGAACCCGTGACCTCATGCACGGTAGCCAAATACGCTACCACTATGCTACGAGGCGAAATTTAAAAGTAAAAAATAAAAATAATAAATAAGCAGTCTCACAGGATGGCTGCTTGTACAGCAGAAGGCGGTAGAAATGATGGTGTTATACCTTGTTGTAACGTATCCATGAATATAGGAGAAAGTAGGTATGTGAGTTGCTTATATAACTACTACTACGTGGGTACTATTTTTCCACATCGGCACCCAATGGTACATTGGGCACTACACTGGTATATCATGTGCAGTGAATCTTGATAATTTGTGACATTAAGGCGAGATGACCAATCCACCTAATGTGAATACCAATTTGACAGAAATATTTCATACTAACCCAGTCGGAAAACGAACACACAGAATACACAATTTTGCAGTTAGTATCAAATAATTTAAACAACAACATTTTGAACGTACACAAATACATGTAGACAAATTACTGGATTATACCCATGCTAGGCTGATATCAAATATTATTGATATCCCAACAGAGACAAATAAACTCTGGAAGCGAATGTGGGTTATCTAGGCGTTTACAGGGCTTATGACCTGTCATTGGCTGGGTTAAGTGGCCACTTGATCTACTACAACATTCCCCATTCCGCATATCATCTGACAACCATATATTTGACAAATTTTTGAAACTTCTATTTATATTGAGTTTGTACAGAAGTATCTACATTTGAGTTGGTTTTTCGACAGATTTTAATATATTTTTTCTCTTTAGTGACATCTGTTGAGAAGATGGTTAAGTATTTTTGGCAATCTAACTTTATTGGTGTAGGTAAGGCTATATCGAACGTTATTACATACTAGAAGACGCCTGAAGAAGTCTCTCCAATTTTGTTTGCTTTAAATTTTTTCCAATGACAGGTCATAAGCCCTGTAAACGCCTAAATAACCCAGAGTTTCTCTGTCTCTGTTGAGATATAAATAATATAAAATAATTTATTTTATTTTATTTAATAAATCTATGATAAAATTTAAGAAAGTAATGAATTGTATTATGTGAATAAAAAATCATTTAACTAATCCTACTTAATTGAGATTACGTATTATTCCATGTGATTTAGGAAAGATAGGAATGATTTGCGGAGTTTGCTTTTCGAGTTTTGCTATTTTAAGTTTGCATTATTTTAAAATTTTATTTAACGTTTAACTCACTTTTGTCTCACTCATGTATAATTTATTTCTAGTAATTATTTAATGAGAATATTATTTTTTTACCTTTGTTTAAACTACTTGTGAAAAGTTTTCTTTGTTTATTTCTGTTTGTTTTTGATGTTTACTTTTATGATTTGTAACTGTTGGTTTTCCTCTAAATAAAAAAAATATAAAAAAAAAATTTTTGGAAATACTGAGCAAATCCTAGTCACTAGAGTTTACCAGTTTTTATGAACATGAATAATCAATTTTCGGGTTTGATCATCGACAAGTTATGATGAGATTCAAAAGGGTTATTACGTCCCGTGATCTTAGGAAACAGAAAACGAAGGGAAAAAGTTTTATATGGAGAAATATCGGAGAATATAAACTTTGATAAATAGAAGGCGGGAAAGACAAATTGTCAGAACGTGTGGAAAGTTAGGGCATAATCTACATACATACATGTATTATTAGTATTTACCGAGCCTTACCCTTAAATACATATTACATAAATTTATTACTAAACGATCTGAAACTTTACATGGGTTTTCGTCTAACAAAGACGTGATCTAAAATAATTTCTGAAAATTAGGATTATATAAGCCATGTTTACCTATGTATAATTGTTAAGGGTATGTGTAGGTGTTACAAGATTATTACTTAGAAATGTTGTAATTAAATACACTGCACTTTGTGTACCAATGCAGTGGCCTATGCACCATCGGGCGCGGATAAGGGAAAGTACTACTAGGAGTAGTAAATACCAAATTTGTCTTAAGAATAAATTATTAACATTTTTGTAATTGCGTAACGTGGTTGAAAATTATTTAAAAAATCTTATTTTAAAGAATTCAGTATGTAGTTCAGGCAGTGGCGTGCACAGATTTTTTGATCAGGGTAGGCAGTATAAAAAAAAGAACAACAATTCTATTGAATATACCTATCTTACGAACGAAATACATATTTTGAAAATTGAAATTCATGCCAGTACCTACCTAACCGATTTCGATTTTGTATCAATATAACGTAGGTACATGCGTAGATTAAAATTCTATTTAAAAAATATATATATGTGTGTAAACATATTATTTTAAAAATGCACAAGTTGATTATATTAAAAAATGCACAGGTTAAGGCCTACGTCCGATAGCGATGTCACGCCGCGACGCGCCGCCGAGTCAACAGATAAAAAGCTCTATCCACTGTACAGACTCGCACCGTACCGGTGCGGTGACGTCATTTTAGCCCTAGTAAAATTAACCACATAAAGCACTGCCTCTAAATGTCAATTTTCGTTTGACAAAAATTAACATACACATTCACATTCTTTTTTTATTAAATTTTTTTTTTAGGAAACAAATAGTATATTAAAATAATTACACGTGTAATCATAGTAAAAATAAGTAAATAGACCAGTAAAGTTTCCATATTTAGCTATACCTAAGCAAAAGTTATGAAGAGATTTGTGGGGATTGGGAATACAATTTCAGGAGTTCTTTTTAAAAAATTGATAGGTTCGTATTATTTATATCTATTTCGACGACGCCTCCTACGTATAATATCGTAACCCACAAAAAGCGATTTTACAGGAGGAGCATTTGAAAATATTTTCGTTCATACGCATTGGTTGTAGATACGACAAAAAACGCCCCAAAAAAGCCCTTATTATTTGCAATTTTTTTTTTGTTTTGGTACAATTAAAGATATAGTTAAATACAGACGAAATAGGTAGCGTCGCGGTCTCTGAGTCCAGAGATCGTCGGTTCGACCACTCCGAATCCCCACTTCGACACGACTCCATTTCTATTTTCTATTTACAAATTGAAATATGTGCAAATATCATAAGATTGCATAGATTTCTTTTTATTCAAAAAACATTTAAAAAACCACCAAAAACTCAAAATCGACGATTTGTGGGTTACGATATTATACGTAAGAGGCGTCGATTTGGTTGAAGAAACTATTAAAGTTTGAGCATGAACGACGTAAGAATAAATTCTGGACATAGTTTGAGCTGACAATTGGTAAACGAAAGATCGGATGATTTCGTAAGGCGCGTGCAGGACAGTTAAAGTATATAAGTTATAAATATGATATTTGGGCTTGAAATAAGGCAGAATGTAGTACTGCTTACTAACACGATTATGTATGTTTATTGGGTGGCGCTGGCGCGGCGCTCAGCACAGCTAGTGATTATTCGCGCTTATGTTTGAAATAAGGTAAATTATTTGGAAGTGAATTTTGGTTAATATTTTGAATTTAATTATTGGCACTTTTTATTTGTATTCACTTTTTATTTGTATGGAGTGCCCGTCACTGTTTACAGGTAGTTACGTGAAAAATAAATCATGGAAAAAACGTTAAACATTAAAGGGTATCTAATATACTAAAAGTGAACAAAGCGATAAATTTTTTAAAAAGCTCTCACTTGAGAAATTCAAAAATTTAATCAGCATTATTCTTAATAGGAATATACTTAATTCATCATTAGTTCGTTGATACGAAAAGTGGGAAAAAAACGAGAAAATAATTCAGATACAGACACTGAAAGTATACTTTTTTCTCTTTTCTCTTTACTTTTACATTTTAAAATCCATTTCTGATGGAGCTTTTGAAGACGATTCAAGTAACAAATGTTTCTAAATTGACATTTTGAGATAATGCTCTCGGAGATTTATTTAATAATGATCTAATTACCGTTTCCAGAGAAAAGAAAAATTTCCAAAGCAAAAAAGAACGATTTAACCTTCTTAAAAAACACATTACTCTTTTCAGAATCATGAAAGTCCCCTTACTCAGAAATTCTGTTTAAGGTAAATGGAAGATAAAATAGACTCCTAATCATACCTTCAACTTTTTGTGGAAATTAGGATTTAAGCATTATTGATCAAAAATAATAATAAAATATTCAATGAAATATTCCATAAGAAAAAAACGTTTTTGTAAAAACACACAAATGAAAAACAGAATAATAATAATGATAGTATCTGTACAAATTTAAAAAAAAAATGTAAATCAAACTTATCATTGGTTTTGATTTATAACAGATCTTGTTGTATGAAACTAACGCATATAAAATATTATATTCAAAATATACTAGAACTTACATAATATCTCAGGCACCCGTTTGAGTAGGTTAATTTAACGCTAGTAGATACATAATAATAGTTGTACTGAAGCGTAAGACGGGTCATATTGTCATCATGTAACAAATTATCAAGTATCACTGCACTTGGTGTACAAATGCAGTGCCTAATGCACTATTCGGTGCGGATAAGGGAAAGAAGTTTTAGTTACTTGATGGATGGATTGTTTATATGTCTATGGAAGGTAAGAAATGAAACTATGTAATATTTTAAAAAGGGACACATTTAAACATGAGATCATGATTAAAATAGTTTGAGATAATGTCATTCAAGAACGTTAATTATAGAGCCTTAGCCGAGTTACAGAGCCTAAACATTAAAAACTAACTACCTTTCATTCTAATATTAAAATTAACATCTCTAAGCAACCGTAGATTACAAAATGATGTTGTTCTTTTACATGAATTAATAAATAATAAACTTGACTATCCGGTGTTGTTGAATGAGGTCAGATTTCGCATACCAGGTCGCACCACAAGAAGTTGCCATTTGTTTAATCCAAACACTGAAAATAGAAATTACGCCCATAATTACACCATAAATAGGATTCAAAGGAATGGCAACTTGGTGTGCGAGAGTGTTGATCTATTCAACTCCAGCATTGGATCAGTCAAGTCAACTTGTAATAAACTCTAGTATTGTATTGTTGTGTATTCTCTTAGTCCTTATAGAATAAACTGTTTTGTGTTCCCGCTAATCTATAACGAAAGTTTCTATAAGGCATATGTATTATATATATTTTACATTTTTATGTATTTCCAAATATGTTTTGTTTTATCTTTTTATGAAAAACCTGTAAAGGCGTGTATAATGAGTAAATAGACAAATAAATTCTTTCCCTTTATCGGTACCAAACACAAACGAAGCATAGATCACTGAATATTATATTTATACATATACCAATTGCACTGCATCGTAATAATGTATTACATGATAGAAAGACGATGAAAACCTACCAGCCCCAAGAAAACAAAGTTTTTTTTCAATAAATGTACAAAAAAGGTAACGATTTGAGTTCAAAAAGCGCCTGAAACAATCTAATAAAGCTGATAAAAAATACTATTACAGAAAAAGGGTTTACTTTCATCCCGTGTACACTGATGTGTCTGAAATTATTCCCTTCAAATAGATTTTGGTAATAAGAAAAGGTTCACCTGTTATATTCAATTTCATATTTTCATTCCCTATATATTTGATAGGGGATACTTGAGTTGGGTCTAATACAGTTCAGTTCTTCTTTAATCAAACTAAAAGCTTATAAGGATAAGATTTAATGGGGATGAAACCAAACTTATGAAATAGCTTATCTTTAGAAGCGGAAAGATACTTAACTCTGAGACGGTGGGATAAAAAATCCATAACAAGATTCTCATATTTATTTCCTTTAGCCCTGCGCCCAAAAACTAGTAAAGCTCGGATTCTTGGAAACACTTTAAACCTAATATTGAAGGTAATGGACGCAATTTTACATCGCCAAAAGTGCCTGAATTTTCAGATCCTTAAAATGAAGAATCAAGAGATACCAACAACTACTATTTAAACTTTTAACTAGTCTGTTACAGCATTTTTGGGAACATTTAAAGTATTTATTTAATTTACTTATTAACAATGTAATATTACAAAATGGTTAAATAAATTTGACCTTACTAGGGTAAACCCACGTTGAGGACCAATTTTACAATTATAATTATTATTTTTAATTATTTACATAAAATGGATGCACGTGTGTTTTGAATTAAATGTAAAATTGAGAATAGTAAAAATTTACCGCAAAAATGATTGTATGTTTGTTTGTGTAATTTTATGCATATAGCACCCTTAAAACAGGGTAAAGTCCATTGTTTTCTGTATTACCCACATAATTTAGAATAGTTTTATTAATGGTAGCATGTTTTTACGTTTGAATAACCACTATGAACCAAATTATGAATACTTTGACGAAAACATGTTAAAATTTGTTGATGGGAAATATAATGCCGATGTAATTAATGATTGATTAGTAACTAAATAGGTTTAACATGTTTTACAATAAGCATTTTACCCCCAATCAACTAATTCAACGCAAAACGTGTGTTGAACATAAATTGAATGACGAAGCAGAAAGTAATGGCAACCATAAATGTTTTTCTGGTGTTTTCAGCTATGACAAGCAAGGGTTGTTTTCAGAAACATGTTATTTCAGAAAGCTGTGGAAATGGGGGATTACGGAGCTGAAAATCTTAATCTACCGCATGTCAAATACTCTCATAGGCTTCATAATTGTGGGATTTAGAGGGCGCGGCGTTGATTTGACGTAACGTCTCATTGTAAAAAATCTGAAATATGAACCAGGGTTTAATACAATTTGAATAAAGAAAAACGAGGCTATTTCGAATCGGGTCAATAGATTGATTAACAATTTAAGTTAAGAAATTGAAGCTGTTCAATGAAAATTTTGTAAATTACTAATATTTACGAAAGGATTACACCCTGTGGTAATAAATTATTTCGATGACCTGGGTTATTTCCCTTTGTTAAGTTTAGAGATAAGAAGAGTTCTAGCTGGCCTATTATTTTCACATAAAATAATATCTTACCACATTGACGTCTTAAATATTCTAGCTCAGATTTTCCTAAAAACACGAGTACCTCACCGTTATTAGTGTACCAATGATGTCTTTGCTATAAGAAACTATAGAACTAACGTATGATTCTATTCACCTCTGCCGAGGATCATAAGAGTTTTTAATAAAACCTCCAATTACAATACTGTTGATATAATATATTTTCTCACAGCAGAGACAAGTATTTAGAAAAAAGCAATGTTATCACTCTTTACCCAAGATCTATCTAGATTTCTAGATCATGTTTATGCGTTATTTATTTTGTTTTTATTAATAAGTTGAACTAAATTACGCATCAATGCGAATTTGTAAGGGCTGATTGATTGGCTAAAAAAAATGTTTTGTTTGTCACATAATAAGATAGAATAAATATCAACCAACTTTTTTTAGAAAGAAGTTTGATTTTTATAAAACATTTTCATCGTTTACAAAACTCACCCAAACTACGGACAAATTCGTTTAAATTCAACGCCCAGTAAAAAAGGAAACACAATTTATTTTCATAACGAAGATTTAATATTAATGTACTTTTTATACATCGCTCGTAAGCTTAAGCCTCCTTGAATTTTTGCGTAGCAGTTATGGATTTTTTAAGACACCCCTTTAAAAAAGTTTGGGAGCTCTTGAGTTAGATCAATGTTAGTAACAAGATTGATGTTTGGGAACCACTCAATCTCATGCTTATTTATAAGGCTCTCAAACTTCCTTGGAATATATTGTAGCTGCCTGAATTTGCCTGAAAGTAAATATTTACATAATTGTAAAACCTTTTTTAAATCGAATTAAAACTTTGGTTGTGCTTAGCGAACTGGAAATTTGCCAAAGTATTTGAATAAAATTTATTTAAATATTAAGAAACATAAAAACAATCACTGGAATTGCTTTATTTACTTGGTAGTATAAACGATTTTGCCTAAGGATGTTAATTAAAAAAAAAATATAATATTAGCCATTTTCTGTAAATGTAATACAAGTAGTAAATAAAAAAAGGCCCCGTTCTGGTTTAATGCAAGGGAAAGGGAGTTGTACAAGAGATAAATTTATGCAACACTCAATTTCAATTCGATTGCATTCTTTTCTCGCTCCATTATTCCCCTTAAACTTTACAAAAGTTGGAATGTAGGAAGCCCTCGCAGAATCTGTTTTGTATCCAGCCTTTGAATGGAAAATAATTTCCAACACCTTTCCAACCAAAACTCCATCCAAGTTCGTGCAAAGTTCTCGCCTTTCTTGTAGAAATAAAATTTCTCTTACATGAGTTTCACTTTACTTTTGATTGCTTCTTTGCGACGAATAAAACAGAACTACTGTTAAAATAATAAAAAACAATCGTTTACTTTTGCTTCCTTGAATAGTGAAAATTTGAAAAGTATCCCTCAGCATCGCACAGCATAACATATTTTTTAAATAAGGATATAAACATAAAACGACGTTAGGTATATTGCAAAGAAACATGATTGGAGTTCTTATGATATTTTTAAATTTTAAAAAATTTAATATTTATTTATAACTTCATCAAATCAATTTAACAAACCTTATGACAATATTTATACAATATAACCATAACGCTATACCTCACCAATAAAAAAGACAAGATCTTGTGCCTGGTGAGGGAGGTTACGCTAAAATATACATAATATAAGTAGTAATCATATGATATAGGTACTCGAATATTTAAATTTTTGAGTTATTTTCAAATCGTCGGAAATAACACTGTACCAGAAAGCAAGAAATAAGTTGTGCTGAAGTGGGATTTGAACCCAGAGATTCTAATCCTAAACCTTCAAATCTACCACTAGATCCCAACCTGATCCGATTTGAAGTGATATTTTATATTGTATAGACAGCATAAACAGCTTGTATAACTTGTTAGCTTGATAAACGGTAATTAAGGCGTGGCGAAGCAGATGTTTGATTCAACATTTATTTGACTCGAATTCCACAAAGATCCCACCGGACCATCGCCCGACTAAGACTAGACTAGAAATTCCATATTGTAAATCACGACTTGCTCAGAGACATGCACATTTTATTGCCCCCAGTTTAATTAATTCATTTTTAACTGACAATAAAATGGCATTGTCAGATTTTCCAAATTTTTCATCTTTTAAAAAATTAGCACAAAGTTGGATACATAGTGTAAAGGTAGAATCATTCTTACTATAAATACCATAACTATAACATAATCTACGTCATTTTTTATTTTTTATATTATAATTTATTTCCCCTCTTCTTCTTCCGGTATAAAGATACCAATATCTTGTATTCATTCTTTTTTTAACTATTTTGTTTACATTATCTGTTATTTTTTATTTCTACATTATCTTATCTTTCTCTTTTGCCACGTGCACACTGTATGACTTTCACAGTATACCCACAAACAGGCTATGCCTTGGTGGGATTTTTGTTTATTTTTTTATTGTACATATATGTGTTTTTAATGTATATCTATGTAAACAAAAATTTTTCTTTTGAAAAAAAATAAAAGAATAAGTAATAAATTTGAAAAATCGAAATGAATGAATAAGAGGATAACTTGGCTTTTTCATATTCTACGAGTTGATGATTTGTCCGCATAGCGTTGTAGTAGCGGCATCGTATTCGGCTGCCATGCATGAGATCGCGGGTTCGATTCTCGATGGGGCACAATATGAAATGTTTATTTGAATGTGATTTTCACATAAAATTATTTCACACGCAAAGCGTAAGATTGATCGCCCGGCCGTCACGTAACAAATTTATCAAGATTCACTTGGTAAACCAATCCAGTAATCTGTCATTGGGTGCGGATAAGAGAGTCGTGTTAATGGGAAAAAAATTGTGCCAGCGATATAATAGCCGAGAGTCTGGATTCAACGTCTGGATACACGGTTTTTGGTTCGATAAAAAAGGTGATTTTTTTCTCGTCTGGTTATTCTGTAACGTAAAATAAAATAAAATAAACAAAAATAGGACACAAAGTTGATTGGAAGATTGTTGATATCCATCAATAGTCCGCCTTCTCCATGATGAGTTTTCCGTGGTTGTCTCGTCATCTCAGGCAGATGCGGAGAAGTTCCCTTTGGTCTACACCAGATGTATCCCGCCAGATCAAACACAATATATAAATAATCAATTAAGAACGGTCAATGAAAAAAAATCCACTTGATGAAATAAAAATCTTGTACATCACAGGGAAGGTAACTCCCATTAATTTTTTTTTTTAAATAATTCTGTGACGTAATCCTCTTTCATTGGGTTTCCTGACATTTATGATTGAAAAACAAAAATTCAAAAAAAAAGCTCATAAGTGTGTCAATGCTAAAAAAAGCTTCCGAATTTATATGAATAAAAACATAATCAAGAGAACTTTACTTTTGTATTTTGATAAAAATTATCACAGTTCGTGTAATATTTACTATCATCTCAATTTCCCGTCTGTTTATGTTGTGGAAATGGTCGGCCAAGTAGCCTATGGCAAATTAGAAAGGAAGCCGATGGTAGCCCCTCGAGTCCACGGGGATTACGAGGAAATTGGATGGAGATTGTAAAACATACCGACCACACTTCCGTTAATGGAAATTCCAGCATTCAATTTGCTGTGGTAAGATGGGAGAGCTTCGAACCCTGAATAGAGCTTCTATCTCGGCGCTGAAAGCTTCTCGGAATTACACTGAAAATTTGACAGATGAAGGAATCATATTTGTGACTCAGAATATCGAACTAAATAAATGCCTAAGTAACTAACCATCACGCCGTTTCTCCGAAGGGATATGCAGAGAGGATAGAACGCCACACCACTTAATCCTGGAACATTTCCAATATACTCATGCACGCTCGCCGATTATTCCGACATGTCCACTTTCAAGTACTTGTATTTGATCACGCCATGTCTTTCTCGGCCTTCCTCGACTTCTACATCCAAACACGTATGCATTATATATCTTCTTTTAGACGTTCTTTGATCACTCATTTGCTCCACACGACCAAACTGTCGTAAAAGCCTCTGATTTATACATTTGTACACCTTTCATTTATGTTACTGTATTTTAGCCTGAGAGATTGCATTTAATTAGCATTCAGTCTACATTCAACCTTCTTTTTCTAATACTACGCTTCGATTGCAAACATAATATATTACATATTTTATTTAACAAATCAAGAAAATACAGAAAAAAATCACACTTACAATGTGTATTCAAATCTATTGAAAAAATTATTTTGGTCCAGTACTCGAACCTGGGAACTTTCTGATTTCCTGTCAGGTGCTCTATCCACTGAGCTAAACAATCGATTACTTTTAGCGAGAAACAAACAAATGGCTATCTCAAGAATGACCATATCCTTTTTTAGTCGATTACGATTTGTTAAATAAAAACTTAACATGTTTAAACATCGCTTTACTCTTGAGTAAATCATTTAAAAATACTATTAATTTGAAATTTCATTTTATTTATTTCAGAGACATTTTATTTAGCGCAATTTTCGTTATTGTTATATCACCACAAGGACGTTGCCAAAGTTCAATTCATGCTTTTACTAAGGTAGTCAAATAGGTATGGGAAATCACATTTAATGTTTATCCGTATTAAGTCAGAACGCATAATTTCACACGTTTATTTCTGATGACGGAATGCTATGAAAACATTATACTCAAGAAAGTAATGATGAGTTTAGAACTCTCCATTATGTGCATTTTAAAAACTACACTTACCGAAAACTAATGAATAAATAAGCTACTAGAAATGTAGGTTCACATAAATAATAAGTTGGTGCAATTACTGGCACTCCTCTCTACCCTCTCTACTCTCCATATTCTCCACTTAAGTGTTCACTGCTCTACTGAAGTGACCTTTTCAAAATGGCAGCTTTGTGAAAGTTCCGCTGAAATGTCAGTGGATATTATCGATGCATTCATAATATTGAGACCTGAACAATATAGCTGAGGTAGCGAGGCAGAAGGAGCATTTAAGCATTTTGCAGGGAAACACTAACTAACAGGAATGTATATACATAAAAGCATTTGCAATGAAAAAACTGAAGATTTAAAAAATTTAATTTTACATAAGTAAAAAAAGTAGTCAGGCATATGGAAAAATAACATTTTGCACACACAGTGTCTGGCTTGGAAGCAGTTTGCGAATCCATATGCTCCACAAAGGAAGCAATATGGAATGATGATAATGATAGTGATGATAATAGATTCCGAAAAATATAATTTTTTTTCTTTCGCTATTTTATTTGTTGTTCCTGTATTCATGCATTTTAAAATAATGTAATAGTTATTAAGATTCATTTTGAAAATCGTAAATAATTTATGTTTAATGACCTAAATTTTGAGTACGACCTTTTTTAAATTGAAAAAGCTCTTTCCCAACATAACTCATTATGTTGATTAACAGCCTGCCTTTACGGAGAAGTTATAGACGACATTACAACTTTTTAAGACAGCTATTTCACACTGTGTAATGTACAGACGCAGTCTTTCTACACTTTATGGGCAGTTAAACGATAAGGCGATATGATGTAGAAAGAGAGTTTTATACAAAGCATAGTCAAGTTTCTTTACAGCTTGAAGCAAAAAATACAAAACGGATCCGTCACGAAGAGAACTCTCTGGTAACTTCGTCCGAACGAGGATCGGAAAATGGAAGAAGGACTTACCAGAGCTGGACTCAAACAAGGGCGGGAAATTTTCGATGAGGACCACCAGAAAGGGCAAGTATCCTGGAAATACTCTGGAAACACCACGTCGAACTGGCGCGGCGGGACACAAACCGAAACGGTGTCAACAGCACACAATTAATTACTTTCACTAAATCAAGGGGGTGTTTCGGAAGCGTTTTCTGGGAAGCTTGGAGATGGAGCGAGTATGACGAGGGGATTTTGATGGAAATGAACGAGGGAAGTTCTTGGATTAAACAGAAAGAACGGATGATTGATTTCCGTATGTAATATTGCTGCGCTGAGCGAATATTCGAGAGGTGAATTGCAATAATGACAAAACGGAATAGGAAATGGGTGAAGGTAGGGAATAAATTTTAGGAAGAAGTTATCGAACTACCTATCACCAAGAGAGCTATTCAGATAATGGCCCAAACCACTACACAATAAATAATGTTTGTTAGGGGACATAGTTATCCTTTATTGCTCGATTTTTGTTAATAACTATTGAAAAACCTAAACTGAAAACTTCTTTTAAAATAACGATTTCCAGTCTGATTTTTTATTTTCTCACCATCATCCTTGGTTCCATGGTCGAAGTCATATTTCATGTAAAAGTAACTACGTTTAATTACTCTGCAAGATTTATAAGGAAACAAATTATAAAATATAAACTTTTTTGTTTTGTTTACTAGTTTCTTATTTAATGAAGGCACTTTAAAATATTTTTCTTTGCTTCCTTTACATTCATACATCTTCTCATGCACATACGCTGATTATTCCAACTTTTCACATGTCCACTTTCAAGTACTTGTCGTACTCGGTCATGCCATGTCTTTCTTGGCCTTCCTCGGCTTCTACATCATAATTCTGACCCACAAAAAATCTTCAGTACAGAAAAACTGTAAACATCTTAGAACAATAATGTTTTAAATGCATTTTCAATTTTAAAAGGTTCTCTCATCTACAAGATTTAAATGGTAAATCGTACACATATGGTTTAAATAACATTATTTACTTTCGCTGACTTACTCTAGAAATAAGATATCAGACCTGTTGCGGGGAATAAACAGTATCCTGGAAGCCTGGCGCAGTTCCAACTTGCCTCCAATTAGCCGATATAAAATTGTTTAACACAGACCTTCCAAGGCTACATTATTAGCTGGTAGATTTCCCAGCAAAGCCGACGGTCACGTATTCGTTTAAGAAATGTTTGCGACCGCAAGTGCACTAATGCACTCTGATTATTTTTTGTGTACCTACGTTTCCTCAGAGATTTCTTTTCAATTTGTGGAGTTTGAACATGAAACTACACAAATTTTAAAGAAAAACATAGTCCAAAGAAGCTGTTATAAAATGGTCATTCCCACATTTTCCGCCAATAATGAACTTTTCACATCATTTCTAAGGAAAATTACTGGAATCGAAATGTTCGAAATTGTTAAGAATAGCTACTTTCAATTTCATAAAAATCTATTACGGTCATATATTTCTGATAATAATGAACTCACCTCTAGTTTCAAGTTAGTAAATACCCAGATAAACCCAAAATTTTTACTCTCATTTGTCCTTGTGGGTGGTGACCAACTATAGTTGGAGTCATCAGAGAGTGATCAGTTATCAATGGAAGTAAATTTTCTATAGATGCCATCGAGAATCGGTCCTAAAATCTATGTACGTAGCCTGTGTGACTTGTGCACAGTAGAAAAATATTATATTTAAGTGATAGCTTAATGAAAAAATAAATTTTAACGGCGTCTTTTTAATATGTCGTAATAATGTCCTAATAATAGTCTTTTTAATATGAAAATCGCATGTTAATATGTGATACCTTAGACTGGTACTGAAGCGTAAGAATGACCATCTTGCCTTCATGTAATAAAAATGATAAAGGCACACTGCACTTGGTGTACCAATGCAGTGCCCTATGCACCCATTGGGTGCGGTGGTAGTAGTAGTTTAGTTTTTTTTTTCCACAGGTATAAACGAAGATTAAGCGGTAATGCTTTCTGAAAAATTATGCGCCTCTCGTAAGACTTAAGAATCCTGAATTAAAATGAAAATTTCACTATTAATGTTTAACGAAGGAATTTTCCTCTCCACAGACTAGAAAACACATAACTTCCGAAGGGACCTTTTAATATCTTGTACCGAATAAAAATACTCATTTTGTTTCTCACAAGTGGTGCTGAAAATAAAAAGGACTTCACAGCCAAAAGTGCGAAGTGGGGTGATAACTTTGTATTCAGCTCTGGAAGGAGGATGAAGAATATCCTGAAATCCTTTCTCCCTGCAGCCGCTAAGGCTTTATTATAAGTTATATTCCGAGCGTGATCATAGAACCGGAGCTTTGGACATTGGCACTTATTTTAAAAATACCCCCGGGATGAACTTTGCAGTCATCTTGTTTAAGTAAAGTGGGATTAAGCGGGAACTTACAGTCTCTAAAGGATCGGAAGAATAAGACGTGCAATTAACTCGAAAGTAATAACGTTAAGAGATTCGCATTTGTATTAAAAGCTTTCTTTAAATTTCTAGTGATTCAATTAAATAAATTTTCACGATATTTTATACCTTTGAATCACTTTTGAGCAATAATGCAAAACTAAAAAAATTGCAGTCTCGAGAAGATTTTCAAAGTCAATTACAAATTGTTTAATACATGTGAATATAGCTTAGGGTTTTTTTAAAATTGTCAATGTTTAAAAATTGTACTTATTGAATTTAAATTAAATTGTTGGTGCGAACAACTCATTGTAAGGTAAATATTACATACATTATTTAAGCCCATTACAAACTATTGCGAATTAGAAATATTCAGAAAACTCCCCGTGAAGCTGACTTTACCATGATTTTTATAGTTTTCCCCGTTTTGCACGAAAAAGGCAGCACATTATTTCTAATATATGGAGGAAACTACTCTTGTTGAAATTACCTTTTGTATAATTACAGCGTTGATATGCTTTATGGCAACCAGCAGCAATAACAAGTGGTGTTTTTGAATTTTTCAAATATATTTAAAAAATAGGCTTAAAAATAACAAGAAAGGGGGAAGATTACCCGATAAAATCCTATACGTGCGTGCGTAGGAACAGAATTTGGGGAAAATACGTGCCAAGTAGGACTTCGAAGAAAACTGAACTTGCTGACATAAAAAGAAAAAAAGATGAACACATTTTGCGGAGAAATCTTTTTCTTCAGGACGATGACGTAAAATTTATGAGAAACATATTTTTTCGTTTTATCCTAAAGTACATAAATTAATATAGTGTGGAAACGAAGGTGAAAGAAAAATAAAAAGAACCAAAGAGAAATACGACATAAATCTTCTTAACACGGTTTACTCATAAATCGTAAAAGTGATAAAGAAATTCTCAGAAAAACAACCAGTATTTAAAAATTACTCTTGTTTATAGAAGACATTTTTTGGGTCTCATATTAACCGTTCTCATACTTTTTTATCGCATAAATATAAGAGAATAAACACCCATAGAGACAAGTAAATAATATTGACATTTCCTTTTTTTTCTCAAAGTGAGAAATCGTAAGACTGGAAAATAATTTAGATTTACTTTGTACTCGTATTTCATGGCAGTTTATAGAAATTTTATTTAAAGATAAAATATGATTAAGATAGGTTTTGAAATGTTTTAGAAACGATTATAAGTAAGTGTAAGATTTGAAATTGAATTGGAAGAGTTTAACAATGCCTTAGGGTATTTTCAGAATCTTACGGATTTCAAAGCAGTTTTGATGTCATTCGGGATACGAATCGAAAAATAAGAACCAAGAACATTTTAACCATGTTTAATGTTAAAAAAGTATAGTTTAAAATACAAAATTACTTTACATTGTAGTTTGTACATAAATAAATAAGTTTAAATTGGTCAATGTATGCATATAATATGCATAAAATCATACTCTTCATTTATAAATGATTAACCATGTGCATTTTTCAGTGTTATTTGTAAATATTATACGTATTTTTGATGCATGCTGCAATAAAATTTCGTAAATTAGGGTTATACGAAAATATAAGTACACTATGCCCAAGTGCACAAAACATTGTAGCAAACCCTGTAAAAAAAGTTTCTCATTAAAAAACAAAGATTGTAAAAAATGGTTTATAAATTTATTCTCCCAGTTTTTCATAACAAAGTATGAAATCTTTTCAAAAAGAGTTGGGCAAGAAAAGAATAATGGAGTTGGGAAATTTGCATCGGAATAATTATTTCTCTAATTATAAACTTTTCCTTTTTTGTGCACTTTTTGTGAACTTACTGAAAGCAAATTCCAAATTGCGAAAACAAAAAAAAAAAAAAGTTTTTTTTAGAGGCAGGCGTCTTGAAAAGTGGAACGTAATTATTTCAGCCCTATGCAAAGTTAATTAATTAATGAACTAGTTACTAACTTGATGTATGTAGAAAAGAAAATAATTGAAATGTATATTCATTTTCACAATGATCTTTTTTTGGTATTGAGAAAAATAATTGAACCAGATTTATTTTTTTACTTAATTAATTTAATTAAAAAATACATATACACATATTTTCCATCACATTCAAACAACATATTGAATTTAACAACTTATTTGTTTGTGCTGAGAAATAGAAATTAACGGTATTATTTCCGCTAAAATTTTATGTACCTTAAGATTTTGTGATTAGGATAAACTAATAGTTTGCAACAGTTACTGACAAATCCCCTTATCGCTCACACAATGGTGTATGTGGCACTGCATTGTTAACAAACAAAGTGCCAGTTGGTCTCTATTACCTTTATAACAATAAGTAAGTATCAAAAAATAAACTAGAAGCAAAGTAAAAATTATAAGAAAATTAGCCAGTAGTCCCCTTTTTTTTAGATGTCTTAAAATTAACCCGCAAAAAAATACTACCAATATATGTGTCCATATTTTATTTGTGCCTTGCTAACTTTGTCCCATGTTACAAATATAGGACAAACGTGAATTTTATATACCACTCAGGTGAACCTATAAACACATATTCATAGATTGATATTACCACCTTAATTCAAGAAAAGAAAAGAATAAGAATGCAAACATCTATATAAACTTTGTACTCTAACTGCATAATTTAAATTTCATAATTTTTGTCAAATGACTGCATAATTGAATTTTAATTTCGGTTTTCGTGTCCTGATACGCTAGCTGACGATATCTGTTAACCAAAGTTTGGTCAGTATTAACCAATCATGATTCAGCTTGTGTTATAAACCGAAATAGCCAATTATAGAAGCAGGCATATCCAAGTTCCGATCCTGCTAAAAAAAAACCTCCAATAGCCCTAATCTGTCACGTTGCTCGTGACGAATGCGGCATTTTTAGTTGGTGAAATTGGTCAATCATTTGCTCTTATATACACTGTCGCTCTATACGTCAATTGGATTAGATCGTTATGAAACTTTTTTCGGTGATAACAAGCTAAATAGCTTCAACAGGTGACTAGAGATAATTGAAATGTAGTGATACAGCCCGGATATTCCATATTCAGATACATTTTTGAACCCGATTATATTGTTTGGTATCACTTTTATTGGATTTGTAAGGTGCATTTTCACGTATACGTTACACTTTACATGTACTAGTTATATATCTTCAATTTAAAAAATCTTTGGTTTAACGTAAGATGGGTAGCTTACATGTTATAATCTTTATAAAAATCATAAATTAAACTACAAACTGACTACGAGTTTCGGCATGTACTGTTCTTCTTCCATATAACTGGTGTATTATTGGACTACGGGTACGTCTATGGTTTTGATACACAGACCGTAAACTACGAGTCATAGCTGTTCTACAAGTTATACTTATATTAGATATATAGACCCTTATGTCAACGACTAGTAACAAAATTATTATATTATAGAATAATTTGGGACATAATCACACAAATAATCATTTAACCAATTAAGTGCTCTTTTGTGAGTGAAAGGGTGTGTGAGTTTGTGTGGGTGTAGATAGTCAGGGTGAGTGGACGTGTTGAGTGGGTTAGTGGGTGGGCAGTGGGAAAAAGCCAAAAGAGTAGATTATTGCTCTCCTGTAAAATCATAACCATGACATTCTATAACATAAATTTAGAGTGTAGATCATATTCTTGATTGTGCATTAAGCATATTGTTTTCTTTTCTAATACTTTATTAAGTGCACATCATCCAATTTAATACAAACTTTTTATAAATAAATCAATTATAATTACGAGCACTGCGTGATAAATATAAACGAATTTTGAGATTTATTTACTTCTAACTATCTGGTAAGCGAATCTAATTTTTATTTAGTGTTTATTGTATTGTATTAAGGTAGTATGTGTGAGGACTTGTTCTCACTTAAATTAAGTGGGATTGAATATTGGGCTCCCCTGGCCAGTTGAGGTGGTTTTAAAAATAACATAAAAATAACTAATAAATTATTTAAACTTTCAGCTTGGTGTATGTTAAATTTTTTAAATCTATATGACAATTCTATTGTAGTCAAAATTTATTAATATTTAGAAGTTGGTGTATGTTAATATCGTATATGGATGCTAGTATATTTGTAATATTTTAGGATTCCATTTATTTTTAGTTTTGTTTTTTTTGGATGATTAGTAAATCAATACCTTAGTAAGTCGTTCGTATCATTTCTGCGGTTACTTAATATTATTTCCGACCTATGTCAATATTAGTGTTATACTACACAAAACCAATATAAAATACGTTTACCGTTATCTATAAGTTTTTGATTACATTGGTGTTAACTTTAAACGTCAGAATCGACGTATTCACAGACGCGGAAATAAATTATGTGCTTTCCCTGTCATCATCTTGAAATTTTCGCTGATCCCTTTTGGCTGTGTCTCTGGGCCATAACCCACGGTGTTAAAGACTGGTACAACACTATCACAGTAACGAAACTATTCTGGTATGAATGAGATCAAGCATAAAATTGATGTGACTGATGATCAAATACTCGTATGAGATAACATTGGAACATATTAAATGATAAAGGAAATTCGGTTAAAAACATTCCAGTAATAAAAAAACACTTTTAATTATGACAAAATATATACGACATGATAATTGTCATTTTTATAAAATCACCATCCAATACATATGGAGGTTCTTTGGCATTCGTCGATATGGATTATTTGGGCGTTTCCAAGGCTTTATGACCTCAGATCGTTTAGAGAAAATTGGCCATATTGACGTATCTTACAGCCATTCGCCATGACCTTATATCCGTAAAATTCGTAATCTGTTTGAATTTGTTTTAGTTAAATGTATTTATCAGAGTATTCATTGGATAATTAAGTTTATTGTAAAAATCAGTATAGTAACCAGTTAATGATTAAATTGATTTATAACAAATAAGGCAACTTCACATATCACGTAGGACCCCGATCACAATGATCAGTGGCCACTACTCACAAGAGTGGAAACAGTAAAAACAAAATCCTAGTCTATTCAGAGTGCATTTCCCAATATACACAATTAAGCATTTACTAATCATTTATAAAAGCTCAGATTATTTATGAGGACGCTTAAATTATCTAAATATTTCGGCATCTGAAAGTACCATAGAATAAGGTTAAATAAGTATTATTGCGTGGTGAACTACCACGCCCCGAAGAGAAATAACATTATTATTTACACAAAAGCGTGTATCTGATAATTGCCTGTTAGTAAACGATACAAGTAGAATAGGAATAATTCAAATCCCCGCAATACAATATGCTCCGGGAAAAGAGTTTCATAGAGTAAAGTTTTGCACGTCGATAAGGACACAAGAAACAAAGACAAAACATTTACCAACAGAAATAACGATGGGAAACAGTACATTTTACCTTTTTTTTTTCGTTTACTTAATTTTTCCTTTTTTTTACGTGAACGCAGCCAGAAAGAAATAAATCTTGCGCTTTATTGTTAATCCAAGTATGAAACGGGAGAAACAATGTTTTTTAAGGGAAAAAAACCATAAAATTTTACAGATGAACCACATCCTCGAGAGAAGATTAATGAAAGTTTTTTTTTGTTTTTTTTTTTAATTAAAAAAAAATAAATTATTTCATTTTTTATTTATTTAATACATTATCGAATCAAATTTACAAAAGCCTAATATTACAATATAACCATAACGCTATACCTCACCAATAAAAAAGACAAGCTCTTGTGCTTGGTGAGGGAGGTTACGCTAAAATATACATAATATAAGTAGTAATCATAGTAGGTAGTATAAGGTATAATAGTAATTAGTAAATATATATTGTAACTAGGTATATATTTAATTTTGAGATAATGCTATTAATGAATAAATTTAAAATATTTTTTAAAAGCATACTGCTTTTCAAATAAATGCCAACGATCAAATCTCATAAATCAAAATACCCAAACAGAAAAATTTTAATTTGAAACTTGAATCTGTAATACAGACACGGTATTTTAAATTCGATAAACCATTTTAACCGTAGATATCCAATATGCTGACAGGATATGGTCCAATTAAATGCAAATGGTGGATTTTAAACATGTCCAATATACGGAAACAGAAACATGCACACGAAACCATAGTATTTTCTATAAATTACTGAAAACAAGCGTTTTAAATTTCACAATATACACGGAATTAACTTGGCATAGAATACTATAGTGAAACTATAAATGTATTTATTTAACACTTCAATAACGTTCACATTTTATTGTTTTTCCCCGTGTCCTGACCCCGCAGTTTCCTATCTTATAAATTAGGGCATATTTTTTACAATTACAAAAATACATGCAATAAAAAAGTCAATCACTTAAAATAATAAGCGCACATTGTAATTTTTTTCTGGTATTTATTATATTTTATTGAATAAAATAACTTTTACTTTTCTTAACGGCAATATTGTTATGCCTGTAAAGTCAAAAACATTATAAGTTTCCTCATTTCAGACACGTTAAATACAAAGCTGAAATTATTTCCACATGACGTTTTAAACATTCTTTAAAAAATTCGAAATGGTTTTGATCGAATTCGGTAGGTCAGAAATAATTACATAACATAAAAAATACCACGAACAAGGGGTTTGATAAATAAATAACAGTCAACTGGCATTAAATTACGTATTTTACAAACGTTTTTTTCTGAAAGTATTTAGTACATAACCAAGCAGTGTCGTATGAACTAAAATGCGACTCAGGGGACAGAGAAACAAATTATGTATATGTAATAATGACACGTTAAGCCCCAATGATGTGATTCTCGGTGGCCATTTTTTTATCTACGATTGGAAACACCATAATCCTTTGAAATAATGATATCAATATTAAAAAAAGGATTTTCCAGTTGAGTTGAGCTTCAAATACACCATCCTAATGAATTTTGCGCCATAATAGACAATATATTCGTACCTAACCCTTAGGTTAAACATTCTATAAAACTTTAATTCACCTAACTTTGACGAGGGAAAATTGTCTTTAAGCTTAGAGTTTAGAGAATTAAAATTTGTTTTTTTGTGGTAATTTCCGAGCGGACAACAGACTAATTTCCTTGTTATGTTTATCTTCCGTTAAAGTCAGGTTTAAAAGTTTATTCTTTTGCATAATTTATAAAGTGAATGTGTGGAAATATTTTTTTACTGCATGTTAGCGAAAATACGATTTTATAGCATTGTGTTGGATTGAAAACAAAAAATTTACCGTAATTGAAATTAACTTTCTGATAATTCAAAAGAAGTAAACAGAGAGGATCAATAGCCAGATCACTCTTTACAGGCATACAGCCTTTGCGTCTTTGACATTCATGCATCTTGGCAATGCAATCATGTCAATTATTTCGAATTTTCAAAAGTTTACTTTCAAATGCATCTACTTGGTCATGGTCATACCATGTCTTTCTCGTCTTCATTTTGGAAGTGGTTTCTATACACCATCATACTGCCTTTTTTACCAATTATCAAGTACATATCTGTGGTGTCTAGGAAAAGGGGCATGAGTCAGTCAGGCATAATTTTTACAATACGACCGTTTATTGATTCTCTGCTAGTGCCTGTAAAGTTTTTTTTGATAATTTATTTACGACTCTTCTTAAAGATGAGTCAAAAAAGTTATTTAACCTAAATAATTTTTAAAAAATCTTTAGAGACACAAGCAGTGAATTAGTAAAAACAGAAACAGTAAAAATTATGCCTGACTGACTCATGCCCCTTTCCCTAGACACCACAGATATTTGCCATCCAAAAAGCAATAAAATTTACACCTTAGTCGATTTTTGTCTGTGTTTTAATGTTTTTAAGTTGTAAAATCTCTCTTTCGTTTTCTCGTTTTATATGAATACAAGTAAGAAGATCGTTTTGAACATAGCACGCCGTTAGCCAATCCTTTCACAAAAGCTTTTTGAAGTATTATTTTATGGTTCACAACACCTGAGCTCCTGAATTGTTGCTTGAAGCGTTTGAGTGCCAACTCTCTATTCGCAGGAAACTCGAATCACGATGTTTTCTGTTTACTACCTCGGAACTAGGGAAGGTCCAAAACAACAACACATCGATTATCGATATTTGAACATTGTAAATTCAGTAGTTAAAACACGATCATGTAAAAATATTTTGGTCCGCCAAAATAGTCGATTTGTTGAATACGATACAATTTTTACTAATAAACGACTTTATTAACGCAATCGATAAATCGGCTTATTAGTGCTGAATTTTGGAGCCTTTTACGATACTTGACATCAACATTTTAGATACCGGTCGTGACCCCTAACTTCGCCTGTAAACCCTAACTTCGCCTATTTTGAAGAAAATTTAAATTTACTTAAAATTTATATGACTACCTATGCATAAAACTACCAAGTTCAAACCAAAGTTTATTCCTGGCAACATTTTAACGATCAAAACGTTGCTAACTTCACTTCACTGTTGACACAACGCATTTTTTCGATGAATGGAATGCAACTTAGATTACAACACGGAAGAAACTTTGATTTGTGTGGATTACAGACAGCAGGTAAGGCTGAACTTTTTAGTGTATGATGATCAATTTTTATCTCTCTTTCAGACAAAGCATTTGTTTTTATGATAAGTTATGTATTTAAAGAGTAATCGAAAGATATAGCGCTTATGGAACCGTGGTGGCCATGTTGATACCAATCTTCGCCTACCTCTAGGGTTGTCACTTTATTCGAACGCTATTTATGTGCCTATTGTATATCTTATATTGTATAGCAGAGTAGTGTAGGTATATTAGTAATTGCACTATTTTTATTTACGTTAGCGCATTTTCTGTGTATGCATTTCAACAAATGTATGGAAACAACTTCAAACTGTGCCAAACTTCGCCTGCATCGTTTTCTTTCAAAAATCGACTCTACAGCAGTGAATATAAAGTTCAATTTCATTTAACAAGCTGTTCACAACATTTTTGACAATGACATTTATGAACATATATGTATCTATATCATTAAACACAAGGCAGGCGAAGATAGGAAACAATGCCCGAACTTCGCCTACTACACTTGCATCGTTTTTCATTCGTTTTTATATAACTATTATTAAGTGTCGATGCTCTTTAGCTGTAGCCTTAGATAAGTTGAAACGGTTTTTACTGAGTGTAATCTAATATCCTCACAAATTGAGAGCACGTTAGTAAAATGTGTCAAATACCAGGCGAAGTTAGGGGTCACGACACACATAGATATAAAGACCTCTTTGATAGTTATTTACTACTTTCTGTCTTTGGCTTCGAGACGACATCAGGATTTTATTTAACTTTATATATTATAAATAATCTTCATGATAAACTTTCAAAAGGTCTCCTTGCAGCTTGAGTCCTTCAGAAGAATGGTTATTGATAGAACAGCACCAATATTTTTATGAACTACGATATAATCACTTAGGAGCGGAAATGGATTGATAATGATTCTTATCGGTAAAAAATATATAAATTATATTCATATTCTTGCAGACAAACCCAAGATAAGTTTTAATTAATCATTATTATTGAAATAAATTAAATACGAAAATGTTCTTGAAGGGTATAGGATATCTAGGCATATACAGGGTTTATGACAGCATTCTTTCCATCGACATTACGGTCAATGTTTTTATCGTGAAAGTATGTAAATCTATATTTTTTTCTAAATTTTTTTTTAAAAATATGTATTTATGTATTTAAAATGTATTTTTTGAAAAAATTAAATATGAAAAAATTAAATTTTTTTTTTTTCATTATCTTTTTATTTTATTTTTAAAACATCGATATATCGTGTGCATCTCTACTCGAAAGTAAAAACACTTTGAGCAGCGTAGTTATAAAGAAGATTTACTGTGCATTGTATATACATAACACTTGATAGACATAAAACTTGAAGCTTTACTTGCAAATAGGCGAATAATTTCCGTGTTTATTCTTTAAGTAAAGTAATGTCAAAAAATGTACCATATTTTTTAGAAAGAAATAAAAAACAAGGCGTATTACCTAGCTACCATTTACTTCATTTGTGACATATTAAAAAAAAGTGACACATTTAATAAGTTAAGTATGAAATATTTGGACAGAGTACCTACCTACTTTTTAGACAAAAATATTTTTGATTGATATTCCAACAGAGACAGAGAAACTCTGGAAACGAATTTGGATTATCTAGGCGTTAACAGGGCTTATGACCTATGATAGGCTAGGTTGAGTGGCCATTTATTCTCCATGCCCAAATATTTTTCATTTATCCAATATCCGCATATGTAGCATTATGCAATCCGTGAACTGCCTCGAAACATAGCGATCGGCAGAAAACTTCCACGTGTCCCCCTAAGTTAGGTCTTTTTCTCGTGATTGCGACGTAAAACAATAATGATTTGTAAACAGGTTCGCTCAAAAAATGTGTTTTACAAAGTACACAAAACCATTAAGATAAAAAATTTAACCGTTTATAAACTTGCATTTGCGTCAAATATTTCCCTAAAACCTAAAATGACAGAAATCCTGAAAAAATGCCGTCATTGCTCATCAAACGAGTCGGTATATTTCATGACACATTGTTCGGGCAGAATGACAATACAAATTTTTCTTTACCTGACACGGGGGTATGTTTTTTGTGTCATGACAATACACTGTAAGTTGAATGAAATTCTGTTTAACGGAATATCGATACTACCGGTGTCTCTTTAGCACCTATATGTAGGTTTACAAAAAAAAAGTTTATTTATTTTTTAATTATAAAGCTTTCTATGCTACAAATACATTGTCATCCTGATGATTTATATTTAGGTAAAGAACATAATAAAGCAAGGTTGATATATATCTATTTATCGTAAAACACTTTTTATTAATAAAATAAAACGTACATCGTATAATATACAGGATATAATTTATTTGGTTTAACAATATTTGATTAATGAATACATATAAACACCCACGCATGAAAAAAAGCTTTATTTATTGTAATTTTATCGGGAAACCGAACCCGGAATTTCCGCGAAGTGAGTCCAGCATTTTAGCCATTCCACTTCCGAAGCCGCTATTTGATTCAAGTAGAAAGCTCGTAAACAGTAAAACTGTAACTTTATCAACAATCCTTAAAAAAAACGGATTTCTTGACTGCTTTTTTATTTATTTGTAAGCGTAATACTGATTATCTTGCCTTCATTTAACAAACGATAAATGCACTGTTTTTTGCAGCGTTGGGTGCGGATGAAGCAAAGTACATAGAAGAAGTACAAAATAATTTTTAGTATTTTTTCCTGTAAATTGTGAGTTACTGCGTTTTTTCATGACACGGCCGACGTAATAGAGCAAGCTTGCTACGTACAGGATTCAGGTGAATATTTTAGCACCCCCCTGGCGCGTGAACAATCGGTTAAATTGGACTGGTTACACTGCCAAGGAGGAAATGTGCAATTCTCAATTGAATTATTCATCACGCCACTATATTCGCATTAGAAAATGAAAAAAAAGAAAGAAATAATTATTAAATAGGTAATTGATGGTGAAAGACATGAAATATTTATAAGTCAGATTTTGGTTTGGTAAATGTATTGCAAATATCAGCAAGAATATACTGATTGCAAATAAACAGATTTATCATCTCCATTATATTATATATTATAAGATAACATATTTGTTTTTAATAGTAAAAAATTATTGTGTTTTAAAATTTTCATAAAATATATTATAAGATAACATATTTGTTTTAATAGTAAAAAATACTATTGTGTTTAAAATTTTCAAATGAATTTCGATTTATTAGTTTCATACAAACATAAGATTGTGATCCCATAATTCAATTAGTACCAACAACAAATAAAATAAGGACATGAAATAAATTTTTGCCAAAGAGAAACACAATGTATAATAGATATAACTACAGTTCAAAAAATAAATTAAATTAGTAAATAATTTAAAATACGGTAATATCACAACATAACTATAACATATTTGACCTGAGTGTAAAATTTATCTGAAAAGATAATTGTTACCATTATTTTATCTCGTGTTACATAATTAATTGTTAGTAAATGCGGTTAGGTTTATTTTGAAAAATAAAGGTTGGAATTCAGATTTGCTTAAAGCTTTTACTAAAATAATAACGTACTACTTCAGGATAAAATACTGAAGCCTCTGCTTCTCAGTAAGTCGAACAAGATGTATTTACTTAATTTATTAATTTGTTTCACTTCGTCTCGGTCTTTTAATTCAATAATTCAGAAAACTATTTATCCTCACCACTATAATTTACCACAGAGTTGAGTTGTGGTTTCACGACACGTGTCAGGCTGTTTTAATTAAGTTTCCTCCGGATATGCTAGCGGCGGTACTAGTTATAGCGCCGACGTCAGTGGCGTCGGCGCCGAGGCGCTACATCGTTTCCGGCGCAAAAGCCTTAGACGCAACCACACAGCGAATCGCTGAAATTATGTAGCAGGCTTTGTAGGTAAAGATAAAGGAGCAAGTAACAAACCTTCATTGCATAATAGTTCCTGAAAACTAAACGTGTGTGCAAACCTCCCTGAATTTCAGCGGTTTTAAACGAGTAAAATATTTTCACAGCATCAATTTTTTTTCGTAAAGAATAGTGTAGAGTTTGACTGATTACCTTGCTGGTGTACCAATACTATGCCCAACCACTTGGTGCAGATAAGGGAAATATATGATATTAGTATTGTGTAATTTGAAATATAAGAATTCTTAGATTTAAGATCAAAATGTTTAAAGTAAGGATTTACTAGTGTATTATTAAATAAATCACATTTTTAATTAATAGATTTATAAAATTCTAATAACAAATTTCAAATGTTTTGGTATTGTGTTCCCAGAAAATGTGTATAAGTTTAGCGTAATCTCATCACAATGTTAAAATCCAATGAAAAGACATTTTGCTTTCATTTATTGAATCGTCCCGCGTTCACTTTGTAACACTTCAAATGAATAATTATTAAATAAAATACCTTGTTATTAGTAAGTATAACTGGTGTTTATATTCCACAAAAATAAAATATAAACTACTACGGGATTTGAAAATACAATTTTCCCTTCGACTGCGACTGGTGAAAAGACACTTAATGATACAATTCTGAAAATTTAAAATAAATTGTAGTTTGTATTAATCATTAACAAATTTCGAAACAATATTTTCCTTAATAATTTTACATCGAAAAAATAGTTTATTATCTCAATTTTGTGAACTACTTTCTTATTATGTAAACTGTTTTCATTTTGGGAATAACACATTGACGCCAGCACATAGCCAAATAAGAGCGTAATGTTTGCCGGAAAATAATGTAGGGAAATTGTCTAAGACTAAACGGTACCATTTTTTCATAGTTTACGAACGAATGGTAAATAATTTTTCACTACTAGAGAGAAGAAGGAATGACGTCATTGGTAATAGATCTGAGTAACTCACGCGATTGTGTGCCTAAGGACACTTAGTTTAATAATCGTTAGCCTAATGTACCAAACATCGTGGGAATTTGTAGCGCAAATCTATAATATAGCAATAAACTAGATAAAATACTTATCAAAGGAAAATATAAATAAAACTAATGGGCTGTTTTGGATGGTATCATTGTATGTTACAAACATTACAACCTGATTACGCAAAATGATTACCACTAGCCATGGTTAACTTATAAGCTTATAGTCTCCAAACATAAAACATACACATGAGTTGGAAAGATTTTTGTATTTAAGTAATTTTGAAATTGTATTTAAGTAATTTTTAAATAATGAACAAAAAGTAATTGTAGATTGCAAGGTAATCAACTGAGATTCATAATGTAAAATAACGAATCGTTTTCAAGCCCCTTCATAAAATAAAAGCAGGTAAATAGCACACCATATAATTTTTATTGCACAGCTTTTTATTGTTCCTATGACAATATTGACTGGTTTCATTATTCTTTAATTATAAACGCCTAAAGAGGCTTTTTACGAAAATAGAACAAAACATGGTGTAACAATTTTTGACGAAGTTTTTTCTTTATCTGATATTGAACGGAAAGAGTTTTCCATGAACCAAAATAGCTCCAACAGATAATAACGGTGTCCTTCAAATTAACGATCTTTTGGCTAACTTAAGACCATTATACGTTTCTACGCCCTGTGGTAAGATAGGCGAATTGTCTTCATAAATCGATAAACGTGGACTTATTGTTTTATATAACAAAAATCAATTAATATTCTTAACCTTTTTAAAAAAAAGGTAAGAAAAGAGTACAGCTTAAAAACTGTGTAAAAATAATGAATTCATTTACTGCCGGCATTTTGCGTTAGAGCTACGGGACGTGGACCTGACTCAAGAGGATGTACGGGAACTGGCGGACGATCGCTTAGTTTGGAGGCAGTTTGTGGAATCTATATGCTCCGCATAGAGAGCGGATATGGTATGATGGTGATGATGATTTATTAAGTATGTCAAAATGGCCGTTTTAAACTAAAATTTCAACAACAATATTGTAATAAAAGGACTGGAGTTAGAGAGAGTACGCCTTTTTGGCAAAAAACGTTACCAAACGACAACGATCTAGATTTGTTTAAGTACAATTTATAAAACCTACTTGTTACAATAAAATAAATAAGATATTCATCAAACAACAAGCCAATTGTATAATTTGTAAATGATTTTTAAGGAAAATTATAACAGAATGTTTTTTTTTTTATCTAATGATAAAATAAAAAAAAAACAAAAATGTGGGTCGGAAGAATAAAATATATTTTTATTAATTAAAGGTGACCCATTCTTGCCCACCTGGCCTCCGACTTTCTGGAAGACCTGAAAACAGATAGATAGAGGGATTGTTGAGCGTCGACATACCAAGAGGCAGTATCAAACGAAACAAAGGCAGACCCTGAAGAAGAAGAACATTGATACAAGTCAGGATTTGGAAGTTTCACCATTGAATCCTATCACCTTGCTCCTTATATGACAATTTTACTAGCTATATTACCGTATTTAGTATCTCATAAATTCTAGCATTAACTTGCCATTTAATACCTTTATACCGATACATGTCCTATGTTATTTTAACATCCATAAAAACCCACATTATTATTTCATAGTCACCACGTATATAAACTAGTAATGTTTATGAAAACTAAATGAAATAGTAACGTAGATTTTTATGATATTTTTTAATTACAACAAAATGGTATTTTATATTATTGTTATAAATGCCTCATCGCTTTTTTTCTATATTTGCTGAAAGTTGAGACTATGAAAAACTTTTCGTGTACCTATACTCCCAAGTCAAAGTACATTAAAACACACATTCCGTAGTTCCGACGTATTAATACTATTTTTTTTTTTAATGGTTTGTGTAAAAATAATTAGAAACGTTAGTGGTAATTCTATTTGATAAGCAACCTAACGTACAAGTAATTTCATTTATTTAGTGTTAATAGAAAAATTCAACCCTTTAAACACATAATAGAACATGATATGTTACGTAAGTATATTACATCCCGCGAAATGGTAAAACGATTTGAAATTTATACAATTTTACTGAATATCAAAAAATATCTGTAATTCAGGAACGTTGTATTCATTTCAAATCATTTTACCATTTTGCGAGATGTAAAATTATTCAGCTATTTAAATGTTTGTATTTATTTTTCGCGAAAAATACATTATCACGAGTTAAACATATTCTTACGGGAGAGCATTGTGTACAGAACTGAGTTTTTCCCGTTAAGTATTGCGTTTAAACATGACATTCAAAATTTGAACACAATGAAAAAGCAAAATGTTTTCTGGGATTCGGGGCGGGATGAATATTTTATGAAAGCAGGCCTGAAAGGGCAAACATTCCTTAACAGAGCGCTGGCGAGATGTACAATGTACGGGAAATGGGGATCACGCTACAGCAAGATCAATAATTTCCGTCTATTCTTAGTTCTGTTGTGTAAATGTTTGTAAATTTTCCTGTCGGATAATAAAGAAGGTTTATTAGATGGAATAAATCTGCCAAAGCCCAAATTGTAAAATCGGTGCAAGCACGGAACAAGGCTCTGTTAAAATCAGGAAAAAGCCAGAAGTTTCTCGAAACTTCTATCATGTAAAACTATTGCGAACGAATTGGATTTGCGTGAATTCGCCTAGTAGGTTCCCGGTACGCGGAAGCTGAAACTTCCAGCAATTGGGTTCTTCCCGATTTTTTATTTTTTATTTCAAAAAAATTATTGAAAAATTATAATATTAAATGTTTTTTTTAAAAAAAATATTACGATGTCATATGAATTTTTTAGCGCGCGGTTTGAAATAACACTTTTTCAAATCGCTCGCAAAATCCTCCATTTGGCGCGCATGCGCTGTGATGTCACAGCAATATATTTTTATTTTGATTTATTTGACTTTTTGTACAAATATTTGTGTACATTGGCGGGTTTATTGCCCAAATTGGCAATTTCTTCCAACCAACCAATATAAGAACGTAGTGCGGGTATTTATCGTAAGCGCAATAACAGATCTTCAATTTTTTCACCCTTTATCATTCTCTTCATCCTCCCCATTAGTACACACACACACACTTTATCACACTCAATGTCTACCTAGGATAGAAAAGAGGTAAAACAGGAATAAAATTTAAGGAAGAGATAGGAAATGTTTTTTCAGCCGTTTTTTAAAAGATGTGACTGATTCGGCTTCCTTAATAGCAATTGGGAGTTGATTCCATAGTCGAGCCGCATGCACTGTAAAAGACTTGGAGTAGAAGGAGGAACTATGGGCAGGTATCAGGAGTGTATTTTGATCACGCGATCGAAGAGGTAATCCATGAATAGACAAATGATCAAACTTTTCACGAAGGTAAAGTGGGGCTTTAGGATTGTTCAGTACAGTGTACAAGAGTGTAATAATATGAACTTCTCTCCGCTGCCTAATTTTGAGCCATTTAAGTTGCCCTCGATATTCAGAAATATGGTCATATTTACGAAGCCCAAAAATGTACCTAATGCAGGTATTTTGTAGACGTTCCAACTTATCTAGAAGCTCGCAGTTCAAATCAATGAGGGAAACGTCAGCGTAATCTAAAATAGGGAGTAATAGTGTTTGTACTATGGAACGTTTCGTAGTACGGGGTAAGAATTTTTGTAGTCTGTTTAGTGAGTGGAGACTGTAAAAGATTTTGCGACTTAATTCATTTATATGATTTCTCCAGCTTAGATGTTCATCCATTTGAATCCCTAAATTTTTTACTACTTTCATAAATTGGACGTTAGTACCATTGAAGCTGAGGGGGGTAAGTGAAGATATATGTATTTTGCTATGTAACCTTTGACTACCCGTGATCATTGTTTGAGTTTTAGAAGGATTTAGAAGTAGACCATATTTCTTTGTCCAGGTTGATACATTGTTCAACACATCGGACATGACTTCTAATGTTTCATTAATATCTTCAGGTCTGAAGTGGAGATATAATTGTAAGTCATCTGCGTAAAGATGATACGAACATCTGAGACATGCAGCTATTGGGTTAATAAATAAGGAGAAAAGTAAAGGAGATAATACTCCACCTTGAGGTACTCCAGCAACTATGTCAACCCACTCCGACTGATGATCAGGAGTTTTGATACATTGCTGTCTAGGGCGCAAGTATGCCGCAAACCATTTTAGTACAGACTGTGACAGGTTTAACGTTTTAAGTCGCGCCAATAACAGATCGAAGTCAACCGAATTAAAAGCACTGCTGAAGTCTAACAAGACTACTAAAGTTAGCATCCTGTTATCCATAGCTAATCGTATATCATCTGTAACCTTAACCAGAGCCGTGGTTGTACTATGTCCAGCACGAAAGCCAGATTGATGTGTATCTAGAAGATTGTTTGAATGTAAATAATCATTTAACTGATTGTATACGACACGTTCGATGACTTTCGAAAAAATAGGAAGAATAGATATGGGTCTGTAATCTTTAACAGAAGTTGGTGATAAGTTCTTGGGAAGCGGAATTATGAACGCTCTTTTCCAGGCTTTAGGAAAAACTCCAGATGTTAAGGAAAAGTTTATAACATGAGTAACAACAGGTAAAATAAAGGGTAAGATAAAAATGCAACATTTTCATGCTAAGTTGATCACTGCCCATTGACTTAGTCTTGATGCCAAGTAACAATTTTTCGATATCAGTATCCTGAACGGGAGAAAATACAAATGGTGGATTTAGATGATTATTAGCAGTTTCAATATGTTTAAGGCATTGAAGGGTGGTAGCTTTAATGCTAGAGTCAAGTTTAATTGGAGGTGTTGAGAAATGAGTATTAAGATCGTCAAGATTTACATTTGGAGGAATTGTAGTTTTAGGTTTACCGACTCCAAGAGTTTTTAAGAATGCCCAAGCTTGACTAGAAGAGTTTCGACTTAGATAAACATGTATATATTTTCTTTTGGCATTTCTGCACAACTGATTGCAACGATTTCGTAAAACTCTAAAGGCTTCCCACCGTTGAGGTGAAGTACTTAATTTGAGAATTGAAGTACTCAATATAGGCGCTCACTACGGAATGAATTTCACTCCTTTCACGGTAGACGGGTATGACGTCATTAGCCAATAACGGGCGTTAAAAATCATTCGTATTTTTGTGTTTTTAAAACATAAATTTATAAATCAAAACAAAATTTTTGATCATTGTGTTTTATATCGTTGGAATTGTAAAAATATACTTTAAATATTTATAACGTTTTCAAGGATATTCATGCTATCGGGAAGAACCCTATTGTAAAATCGGTGCAAGCACGGAACAAGGCTCCGTTTAGATCAGGAAAAAGCTAGAAGTTTCTCGAAGCTTCTATCATGTAAAAGTATTGCGAACGTATTGGATTTTTCGTGAACTCGCCTAGTAGGTTCCCGATACGCGGATGCCGACAGCAATGAAGGACTTTTCTATAAATGTGCCACAGACTGTCAGCAAGAGTTGAGTGATTCAGTCCTAGTCGCAAGAAGCAATCCAGTACAGTCCAGATCTGTCGAGTATACAGTAAATATCTGTCTAAGACATAAACAATTCGTGTTCCGATAAATTGTTGTATAAATTATTAACAGTATTTAAATAAATAAAAAAAACGTGGCTGAATAAAATAATTTTTAGGACTGTAATTAATAAATACAAAAATTAAAAAATACATTTTTCTAAGAGTTTATGTAACCTTCTGACGTTAATAAGAAAAACAAATCAAACAGCAAAGTTTCATGTATTTTCAAAGTAAATTCGTTCGAACATCATTTTATTCACCGAAATATCGCTTTTTTAATGAGGCCTAATGATTTATTTGCACCGCGATTACATTGTGGGCTTTTCCAAAAAAACAAGGGAATATTTTTATACAAATCTAATGTAAGAAAACTCGTTTGACATTTAGGGAAAATGCTAAAGAATCCTGATTTTCAAAATCGTAAAAAAAAAATATTAAAGACTTCATGGGCAGAGAATTTTCCGCATTAAACAAATAACTCACGAGTAGTAAGTTAAATTAAAAAAAAAAAAAAAAACTTCATAAACAAAATGCTTTGCCAACATGTCACAGAAGTGGTCTTAAGATTGAAAAATACTATAATCATAATTAAATCCTTTGGTTTCAATCTTGGGGATTTCTTTCCTACAGCTAACACCTGCACCCTTTGCTACATTCGTCTTGGTACTTAGCCGTTCTCTTTAGTTGTACACTTACATTGCACCATAGCGAAGTTTTCTTTTTTCAGGTGCTCTGTGTAATTACTTTCAGCGGAAAATCGCTGTGTGGAAATAAAAGTTTTCTGTTTGCAAAAAATGTGTTGGAATATGTCGTATGTATACACCGTCTAAAGACTCGAACAATTCATGAAAGTTGTGACGTAGATGTCTAGAGATGACGTAGATGCCTATTGATGACGTAGTGGGTAACTAGACGACTCAGACCCGGTAGTATTTTTCAAGTATGGAAAGCCACTTCTTTGAAATTCTTGTTCAAAGCATAGCACTGTATCTTTTTAATTTCCATCCATTTCTAGTAAATTTTATTGGTTAGAATTTTGTAAAATATTGCGACAAATTTCAAATACGGTCGTATTGACGACCGCATCTAGATGATGTTTAATTTTCACTACTACTTTCTCTTATCCGCACCCAAAGGTGCATAGGCCACTGCATCGGTACAACAAGTGTAGTGTATCTCGATTATTTAATTACAAGAACACAAAATCAACATTAATTTTGCAGGAAAAACATAAAAAGAAATTTCTCTAGTTTAAAAAAAATATCCCTTAACTACCTCAAATAGAATGAAAATCGTAGTTTATTTAGTGAAATACATTTGTAACAAATATATCAGACGTATGATTTAATACTACAAGTACATTTGTTATTTCATAAACAAGTTTGAACAAAACCAACGAAATTATCTTGACCTTTTGACGTTCTAAATCAAAGTTTAACTTCAGTTATTGAGAGAAAACCCTAAACTCTGTAATTTTAACGTTAATGGTATACAAAAATAGATAGTTGAAATTATATAGTATTAACAAACAAAATCTTATAAGTATGGATCATTATCCATATTATAAATATTATTGTGCAATATTTCTATTATTTTGAGACATCAAAAGCCATTTTAACAAGATTTGTAATTTTTTAATTCTGTACGTGATCATGTTCATCTGGTTTTAAAAAAAATAACATCTACTTTCTTGTTTTATTGGTCTCTAGACTAGAGACGCCTAATCAGTTTTCGTCAAACTGTCTTGTAAAGTCACAGGAAAGTGCTGGCAGCTAATACAGTTTCATGGAGACAGGTTGCGCAATTCATATGCTCCCCAATGAGAGTGGATATTATATTTTCATTCTTAAAAATACTGATATGGTTTGATTTACGTATAATAATGTTAAGTTTGTAAAGATTTGCAATAAACAAATATTTCGGAAACAAGATTGATAAATAATTGTTAATCGACCTTTGAATGAGTATACAATTTTTAAATATTTTATATTTTCGTAAAAAAGCGGCATGTACAAATAAAAATTTACGTATGACTTTTATAAATCAAAGGGAATTTTGTGAGAGGTAAAGTTTTTTGCTAGACAAATTTCCAAGCGAAATAATCTCATGCATAAATAAAGGCTTGTAAACAGGTAAAGGAAAAACCGAGAGCGGAAAATCATAAGTAATTTTAAAACAAAATTACTACCCCGAAACAACCTACATATCACTACAAAAACTGTAATTCTGGTTGTTTACATCCAGTACCTACAGATCTACTCGTAGAAATAAATAAATGCTCATTTTTACTATACCCTTGTACTCGAAGGTAAAGAAATTAAATATTTGTACCACATTTTCATTAATTTGTAGTATTTTAAACGATGCAGGTACTATTATTATAATTATTGAATCTCCTTGGCAGGTTTAACTTGCGCTGAAGAGTACGACTGATCATCTTGCCTTCCCGTAATTTTATAATCAAGATATAATGTTAATAATGCACAAGAAGTAAGAAAAAAAGGGACTTATGAAAAGATAAAGCGGAAACTATACAAAATATGTATATTCAAATTTATAATGCGGTAATAAATATTTGAAGAAACTTCAAGATTTCTCAAAGACGTCCACTTATGAGAGGGGTGTACGATATCAGGAAGTTTGCTGAAAGACGGTCGATGGGGACGGCGCAGGATCGGGAGGTGTGGAGGCGGCAGGGGGAGGCCCATGTCCAGCAGTGCACCTTCACGGATGAATGATGATGATGATAATGATGATAAGTAAATATTTAAACCTTCATTTATATTAGCCGTATTAAAAATAACAAAAGTAAAAACAGTAAAAAAACAAAAAAAAGCACTTGGTTTGAATGATAAAGTTTTACCTTTTATTCGTTTAAGCACTCGGCCAATGGAGGTATTTATTAAGCAGTAGAATGCGTAGATACTTTTCCCTATATTGATTACCACGTCCCCGTTAAATGGGCAAGCCGTCACAGCTTTAAAAGCACGATATCCCACGAGGGTCTAGAAAAACCTATTTGTTTATGCACAGCCATTGCTGCCCGTTACAAAGTAATCTGTCGTGCGGAAAAACCAGCTGAAAAACCCAGCCTGAAAACCTAGCTGAAAAACTGAAAAGTATACTAGGTACCTGCCCCGGAGTTCACGTCGACTTCCTGAAGTGGCAACACTGTCCCTCTCGACAGTTTTTTATCGGTGACGGCGAGGTTGGCTATGCAAAAATGGCCGCCGACACCAGCTAGTTGACGTGTTGTAGAATCACGGCGAAATCCCGGATGCCGGTGACGCCGTATCTGTGAGGAGCCCGGTCCTAGGGAACCGTAAGTTTTAACCACTTGTAGCATCAGACATTCCGAACATAACACCCACGGCTTGCCTAATTACTGTGTTTTTCTTCCAATCACTAGGGGCTTCCTTACTTCCCTTCATTTTTGTCCCTTGAATATGAGTATTATTCTTAATATTTTATCCGTTGATACGGAGTTTAAATCGCTGGACGCGTATGGTTTGGATCGTCGCTGATGGCGAGAACCACGTGATCCTAGCAAACTTCACGACTTATAAAGCTGCCCGGTTATTTTTTTTTGTACCCACGTGCTGTTTGAAAGCGCACTATATTCATCGAGCAATCGAAGTCCATTCTTCATCTCCACGGATCCTGTCTTCAGCTGCCGAGACCGTCGAGCACGCCACCTGTATGCAAATTGACCTCGGGGCATTCTCCGCGTGTTTAGAGCAGTAGGGCGAGATTGCCGTATGCTAGTCGATGTTTTCTATAATTTTAACTCTTGTGCAAATTAATTGATTTATCAAAATTATTATTGTATATTCCCCTCAACCTAGTGAGGTAGTCTTCATGGCCAAATGTAAATTCAGATTGACTAGATTGTGTTATTAATGTAATTGGTTGAGGTGTGGAAAATGTAGCTTATAAATTTAACTTCAAAATTTTTAGGTTAGACAGCTTGTATGTGAAACTGTACACTTGGTTTTATATGATTTTTGTACTTAGAATTATTGCATCATCCTTAATTAAAACTGTTATATTGAAATTCCTATTTCTTTTTTTTTTTTCCCAGGTTCCGCGGTCCCCGTATGTTTGGCAATGTGTTCTCTTGCTTTAATTCATTTAGATTCGTTTTGATAAATTCTTTTAAAATAAAAAAATTTCATAGAGATTTCTTGTTCACTTCTGAGCTAGTTGGTGAAGCGATGACGGGGATTCTGGGTTCAATATAGAGGACCAGAATCTTCTTCATCACAAATGACGCCCAAAATCGTGGAGCGAAGCAAGCAACCCATCATAGAATTCTCTATGATGGCGCCCTATTAGATATTTTTTTATTTGAACACGGGACAAATGTCGGGAGCGTGGAATGGGGAGAAATTGGGAAAATTAACGGAAAAAAAATGGAAAATATTTTTCTATACATCGCCGGTATCTTTCTAAGTCGTGTGGTATCCATCTTTTGTATTCGACATCACCCATTCCCTTACCCTGGCCAATCGACGAAATGGTCCAGTCTGCTGCAGTCTACAAGGAAGCTGGAAGGAGAAGCCGACGGCGAGACAGCGCGCCAGAGGCACGCGGCACGCTTTTCATGGAGGAAGGACATTTTTTTTTCTCTCGAAAATCTGCGAGGGTCAGGTGATATCGTTCCATTTTTATTTTTTGTGCATTTACCAGTGAATAACTTTCTTTATCAGAAATTTTTCGTGGGTATTTTTTTTTGTAGAAATATGTGGGTAATTTTTTGTGCTAGCTACAAATGTTGTAAGCTTCACTTTGATACAAGCTGAGTGTGTACCTTGGGTGTTAAATTTTTTTGAGCGATTATTGTAGCTTGGGCTTTCGTGGAAGACAGATGTCTTGAGTGTTAACTTTTTACAATCGTTTCTAATATTCGTGATTAATTGATAAAGCATGGAAACTTATCTAAGTTAACCACTAGTGCAATTACTCAATTATATCACACATTTTATTTTGAATTATAGATCTTGTGGAAGTTGAATTATTTCTCTTGCGAAATAATAATTTATTTTACGAATAATTTTTCTTTGAGTGTTGTTGCAATTTGAGAGAAGTGTGTGATTCATTCTAATAATTTGTTTTTTTTTTTTAATTTAGTGTAAACTTACACTAGTGCATATTGTTTTAATCGAAATTGAGATTAACGATATACATAAATTCTTTAAAAAAATTTTTTTAGAAAAAACTTTTATAAAAATGGATTATTATAATAATGGTGATGGGAGTCTAAAACTTTTATAAATCATTTCAGATATAATCCGGTGCGCTTCTAATACACAGATCGCAGCATTTTGCAGTGCGACAGTGAAGATTCAAGACTCGCGGCGTTCTGCAGTTGGCGAACGAAGATTCGAGAATCGCGTGCTGCAGGGCCGTGATCGAAGCGACATTGCGTCCGCACAAATTGCATCAGGTTGTACCGTTTTGATTTTTTTTTTTTTTTTTTATTCTTCTCTTGGAAGCTGATACAATTTTAATTTAAATTCATACTTTTTTTCTGTTGGCTTTTGTTTTGAAATTATAATGGAGTTAAATTCAGTTGAGAAGTCGGGGGAAGTGGATGGAAATAGTATGGGAGCCAGTCACGGTTATGGTATCGGAGAAGGCCTCCAAGGCACTTCCGTTGACTTTACGCTGCCCACTCTTCCATCTGCATCAACCGCATATCTCGGACCACCTTTTATTAGACAAGATGCCGTTGATTTCCCGAAGGGGAAACCAGTGTCTAAAATCCCTCGCCTTCATTTTGAAGGGTTGACAAAATTGAATATTTGTTTTAATGGTACCGAGGTAGTAGTACATGATTTTATTGAAAACTTAGAGAGATTTTGAGAATAACCAGAGGTATTCCTGAAGACATTTTGTTGCAATCGTTTGCGGATCTTCTCTCTGGTATACCAAGGCTATGGTACTGGCCGATCAGAGACTCGTTCCAAACCTGGACCGCACTGAAGGAGGCGATGCTGGAACGGTTTGGAAAGTATTCGTACGAAGACGCGATCTTGCGTGAGCTACTTTCACGCAGACAGCAGGCGCACGAAACTATGGCAGATTTCGTAGACTATATTCAACATCTGGCTTCAAAACTTACGATACCCTGGACTAAGGACTTTCTGTTGACTCACGTCCAGAAAAATTGCCGTTCCGAGTATGTTCCGCTGATAACGTCAGGGAACGTAACCTCACTAAGCAGCCTGCAGAGGATGAGTCGGCAGGTGGAGTTTTTAAGGAACAGGAGAGAGTAGTAGTATCAGCGGATAAGGAAGTAAACTATAAATTCAAATTATACTAGTAGTAAAGTAGTAGTTAAGAAGAACTGTAGTTGTACGGGGAATGTAGCTGCCATAAATGCCCTTAAGGCAGAAATTCTTAATTTGAAATCCACCAATGTAGAGCGTGGAATGTCTTGTTTAAAATGTAAAAATTTCGGACACTCTTTTAGAAGTTGCCCAAATATTAAGGAGTTAGTATGTTTTAAGTGTAGTAAGCGGGGAGTTTTAACTAAAAACTGTCCTTGTTCCCAGCTTGTTAAACCATCCAAAGGTCCAATTTCAAAAAACTTGTAAAGCGCTGGCGCAGCGAAGATAAGAAGAATGACTTCACCGATCCAGTGGTTTGGAAACGCCACTTGGACTTTGTAAGATTGTTTTTATCGACCGCTCACGTTGCACCAGTAGTATGCGCTAATAACTTAGATCATAGGCCATATATGTATTTTTCTATTCGGCAATGTAATTTTGAAGGTTTGCTCGACTCAGGAGCGTCCGTTTCTTGCATTTCCGAATACTTAGTTTTAAATTTCCTCCACTGTCTCAATTTTCGATGACAGCGAAGAATACTCACATTACAACGGCAAATGGGAGTAAGCAAGCCGTAGTAGGGTCGATTGTCTTGCCCATTAAGGTCGAAAATGTGACACACAATTTAGAATTCCTGGTAATATCCAAACTTTTGCCCGATATTATCCTTGGAGTTGACTTTTGGATGAAGTTTAATATAGCTCCCTATTTGTTTAAAAAAAATGTGTGTTAAGTCCGGTGCTAACAACGGTAAACTTTGTGTTTCAGCTTTAATCTCTCCTGACGACTTGGAGGAACAGCAGCGTCGTCAGCTGAAACAAATTGTGAAGGAGTTTGAAGAGATATCCTACGAGAAGAGAGGAGGACTTGCACTACACTCGTGGAGCACAAGATCGTCACACACTGGATCTCCGATAAAACAGAGATACTACCCTCTGTCACCAGTAAGGCAAAAGCAGTTAGAAGCCCAATTAGACGAAATGTTAGAATTAGGGGTCGGGGTCGTGGAGGCTTCGAATTCAGCGTGGAGTAATCCGGTTTTATTAGTACCTAAAAAAAGATAATAGCGTGCGATTTTGCTTAGATTCCAGGAAGTTAAATGCAGTAACGGTCAGGGATTCTTATCCATTACCTCATATTCAGACGATTTTGCAAAATTTAAACGAAGCTAACTTTATCACTTCGATTGACTTGTCGAAGGCGTTTTGGCAAATTCCTTTGGAGGAGACCTCTAAGGAGAAAACCGCATTCGTGGTGCCTCAGAGAGGACTCTATCAGTTCAAGGTATTACCTTTCGGTTTGAAAAATTCAAGCTCGGAGCAACAAAGGCTCGTAGACGTTTTATTCGGCCCTAAATTTGATAAAAATGTGCATGTTTTTGTGGATGATTTGATAATAATTTCGAAAGATTTTGAATCGCACCTGCGATTGTTACGTAAAGTCATTGAAAAGCTGAAAGAAGCTAATTTAACCATAAATTTAACTAAGTCGAAATTTTGCAAATCAGAATTTGAAGTATTTGGGTTACATAGTAGACGCGAAAGGGTTAAGGACCGATCCGGAAAAGATTCGTGCGATCGAGAATTTTCCGCGACCGACGAATGCTAGGGAGTTGCGTGGTTTTATAGGTCTGACAAGCTATTATAGGAGGTTCATTAGTAATTTTGCGGAGCTAACGGCACCGCTGACAAAATTAACTGGTACTAGAAAAAGGAATTAGTAGTTTTGTCTGGTCAGACCAGGCGGAAGCTGCTTTTATACAACTCAAGGAGGCTATGATGACAGCACCTGTTTTGCGTAGCCCTGATTTTTTCTGTACCGTTTTATTTGCACACGGACGCGAGTGGAGTTTGCAATCGGATCATTTCTAGGTCAAAAGACCGATGAAAATGAACACGCAGTTGCGTTTTTATTCTAGAACTTTGTCGAAATGTGAGCGAAATTATTCCGTTACGGAACGGAACGAGTTGCTCGCGGTATTAGAATCGGTGAGACATTTTCGTTCGTATATAGAAGCCTCTCATTTCACGATCGTTACAGATCACTCTAGTATAAAGTGGTTAGTTTCACTTCAGAATCCCACCGGACGTTTAGCGAGATGGAGCACAGAATTGATGCAATATTCATTCGACATTGAACACCGCAAGGGAAAACTAAATGCAGTCCCCGATGCGTTGTCACGTATTGAAATTGCAGCAGTTTTTTGCACTCCAGGACACGGAGGATTTAGATTTTAAAAACTTGGTTGACAAGGTTAGTGCCGTTCCGTCCAATTATCCAAATTTCGCTATTAAAAATAATAAATTATACAGATATTTCAAACCGAAAAATCTTTTGCAACAGGATCATGCTTGGAAAATAGTAGTGCCACAAGATAAACGTGATCAAATAATTCACGAATCTCACAGTGAACCTAATTCTGCCCATATGGGAATCTACAAAACCGTGAAGAAAATTCAATTATTTTATTATTGGAACAGACTTTTTTCTGACGTTAAACGTTTTTTTATAGGAAATTGTGAGATGTGCAAAAAAGCCTATAAACACAGCCAGCACGCTCCCTTGGGGTTAATGAAGAACCCAAAACAGGTCACTAAACCAATGGAATGGATTTCCATGGATCTGGTAGGACCGTTTCCTCGTTCACTTGCCGGTAATATTTATATATTTACAGTATTAGATGTATTTTCAAAATTTCTCTGGTTATTTCCGTTAAAGAAGGCGACAACGGAGAATATAATCAAACATTTGGAAAGAGACGTTTTTCTAGTCCATGGTGTACCATCGAGTATATCGACTGATAACGGTGTCCAGTTCGCGTCTAGGAAATTTAAGGCTCTCATAGAGAAATATAGCATTCCGAACCTACTCTATAATCCTGTTTACACTCCCCAGCCGAACACCGTAGAAAGATATCACAAAACCGCTGTCACGGCAGTGGCTATGTCAGTCGATGGAGATCATAGAAATTGGGACAGGAATTTGCCGCACGTGGCCAACGCGCTAAATTCCACGGTGAACTTGGCAACGTTGTATACTCCTTTCTTTATATTTTTCGGCAGAGAACAAATTTTAAGGGGCGAACTGCATGAAAGATACGGTCTAGTAAATTCTCAGGCGGAAGATTTAGAAATAGTTAGCCGTCAACCCTATGTAGAGAGGTTGACAGAATTAGCGAATGTATACGAACAAGTACATAAGAATTTGTTCACGGCATATCAAAGGAATGCACAAACATACAACAATGCGGAGGAAAGAAGTTAGGTACAAAGAAGGTCAGATAGTTTGGAGGGTAAATTTTCCGCTATCGAAAGCAGTCGAGTACTTTGCAGCTAAATTGGCACCTAAATATGTAAAATCTAGAATAAAGAAGGTAATTTCACCATTAGTATACACTTTAGAAGATTTGGACGGAAAGTTAGTAGGTAACTACCATGTTAGACATTTAGTTAAGACGTAGTGATATAAACGGTATAATAGGCACTGTTTCTTGCTTTATTTTCTTGTAATCTACCAAAAGGTAGCATTGTATTTTTGTTAACGCATGGTTCGCGCGCATGGCACGTCTCCCTGGCGCGCTGGAGAGGTGTCATCCGCAGAAACTAATGCTAATTCACATTTGTTCACGCTGCAGTGTCTGACCGAATTTACGCTGGTGGTCTAGTTTGTCCGAGAATCTGACATAGTCTCATGAACTAGGTCAAATTCGAATAGACAGACTAGAAACAGCGAGCGTTTAGCCGGGATCAGAACCTGCCAGCGTAAGTCATTAAATAAAAAAAATATATATATTTCTTTATATTTATATGCTTGAGAATTGCAGATTAAATCAGTAATGACATTCCTAATCGTTCCAACTATCATGCTAGCAGCACTGATTGCTAGCTAGATAAAAAATTTGTTTTGCTAAATGTAAAAATTAGATAAATTAAAACATTAGCGCCATCTATGTAACATCGTAAGGAAGCAAGAAATAGTGCAATCTAGGATAATTAGTAGGGCAGGGAGGTAATTAATTTTCGAACAGTTTTTCGCTGCTATGCAGTGTTCGAAAAGAAGCCGATTTTAACATTATGCTAGAGGCGAAACCCTAGGCAATACCATGTGTAGATAAATGTGCATAGGGCATGTACGAGGGCGAAGTTTACAGGGGTATCGCCATAGTGGTTTACAGGTGTTGTGTTGAGTGGAAAAGTCAATCAGCTTAGAAATCTGCTTGGCCGTGTGGTTTTGTTTGTTAGTTGTTATGTGAAATGTGGAGTTATGTCGGAGTGGAATATTTAGATAGGACGATGTGTTGTCGTACCTGCAATTGTAGAGTTTGTTATACCCGGTGGTTTATCCTTTCGAGCGGAAAGATGAACACCGAAGGGTGATGAGAAGTTTCCGTTTAAAATTAACGATTCGACGTCAGCTAGATGACGTTGAGTTTTAGAAAACTGGGAGTTTGTGGTAACGTAGCGCGTATCGCGAAATATGGGCTGCCTTACGTCAGACTTGCAGTCTTGGGAAATCTAATTTTCATGATTTTTCTTGAACATTAGACATTAGGCAATGTAGGAGTAGATTGTTTAGGGAAATTTCTCATTTATGATATTGTGAATTACCTATTACAGGGTAATCATATGTGTATGGCAGCTGTTTAGGCCAATAAGAAAGGCCGAAACCTCTGTTGGTATAAAAAAAAAAAAAACTAAGATTATAAGTTAGAAAGTTGGCTCAGTCGTCAACGAATTGTGAGAAGTAGGGTCTGGTAAATATAACCACAGGACCTAACCTTTCATAAATTAGAAATCCATAACTGAAATGAACCTAATATAGCAACATTTCAGTATGGAGAACTTAGGACACAGATGCCATGGGAGATAACTTGAAATCAATGTCAACAAACATAAATTCATAAAAAAAAAATACATCCTGGCAGTGTTCTGTTTTTTTAAAATAGTTTTCTTTTCTCACAAATTTGCAGTGTCACGTGTCACGTTGTGACGCTAAGTTCACAGTTTTTAAAGGGGATGCTTACTAATATATTTCTCTTTTCAGATGTTTCCCGGTTGTCTGTCTAACTTTCGTATTGGGTATGACGGCAAGTGGTGTGGTTGTGCTGGGTGGTGTTTGATGCTGCAGGTGGAGGTGGATTAGAATAGCACTTTCGAGCATTGGCTCAAAAGTTAAAGGAAAAAATGCCGTTTAATTCTTTTTTTTTTTTTTCTTTTTTTGTCAACTGAGGGAATGTTGTAACGTTGTAAATTCCGAGTCAGGTACTAGGTACCTGCCCCGGAGTTCACGTCGACTTCCTGAAGTGGCAACACTGTCCCTCTCGACAGTTTTATCGTGACGGCGAGGTTGGCTATGCAAAAATGGCCGCCGACACCAGCTAGTTGACGTGTTGTAGAATCACGGCGAAATCCCGGATGCCGGTGACGCCGTATCTGTGAGGAGCCGGTCCTAGGGAACCGTAAGTTTTAACCACTTGTAGCATCAGACATCCGAACATAACACCCACGGCTTGCCTAATTACTGTGTTTTTTTCTTCCAATCACTAGGGGCTTCCTTACTTCCCTTCATTTTTGTCCCTTGAATATGAACATTATTCTCAATATTTTTATCCGTTGATACGGAGTTTAAATCGCTGGACGCGTATGGTTTGGATCGTCGCTGATGGCGAGAACCACGCGATCCTAGCAAACTTCACGACTTATAAAGCTGCCCGGTTATTTTTTTGTACCCACGTGCTGTTTGAAAGCGCACTATATTCATCGAGCAATCGAAGTCCATTCTTCATCTCCACGGATCCTGTCTTCAGCTGCCGAGACCGTCGAGCCTGTCGCCACCCGTATGCGAGCACGCCCTCGTATGCAAATTGACCTCGGGCATTCTCCGCGTGTTTAGAGCAGTAGGGCGAGATTGCCGTATGCTAGTCGATGTTTTCTATAATTTTTTACTCTTGTGCAAATTAATTGATTTATCAAAATTATTATTGTATATTCCCCTCAACCTAGTGAGGTAGTCTTCATGGCCAAATGTAAATTCAGATTGACTAGATTGTGTTATTAATGTAATTGGTTGAGGTGTGGAAAATGTAGCTTATAAAAATTTAACTTCAAAATTTCTAGGTTAGACAGCTTGTATGTGAAACTGTACACTTGGTTTTATATGATTTTTGTACTTAGAATTATTGCATCATCCTTAATTAAACTGTTATATTGAAATTCCTATTTCTTTTTTTTTCTTCCCAGGTCCGCGTCCCGTATGTTTGGCAATGTGTTCTCTTGCTTTAATTCATTAGATTCGTTTTGATAAATTCTTTTAAAATAAAATATTTCATAGAGATTTCTTGTTCACTTCTGAGCTAGTTGGTGAAGCGATGACGGGGATATTTTTCATGACAAAAAAACAAGATTTAACGATTTTTGCATGAAAATTACTTCAAAATGATTTAAGATTTTACTGAAATTGTTTCACAGAGGTATTCGCTTTTTGAGCTTTCATAAGCTTAGAGCAAAAAGGCAGGGCTTTTAAGCTCTGAAAATGGCTTCTATGTACTTTGACCAACATTTTGTTCCGTATTTGCTCAGTGGCGCTGCATGTAGCATTTAAACACGAAACTAACTGAAATGTTACCGAGAACATGTTTCTAGTATTTATTTTACTTGCGACCAGATAAGCGAGGATGTAATGTATGCTTAGTGAATCCAATCTGCAACAGAAGCTGGAAAAGATACGAACATATTACGGTTAGCTCCATATTAAATACCTCTAACTGAAAAGGAACACGGCGAAATATAAAGTTACTCGTAAATTTGCATTCATAATTACTGCTAACATTAGAGAACTCAAGTACCAAATATTGAAAGTATCTTTACTAAAAAACTAAATTCCCCAAAAACCTTAGATATTATGGGTATATTAAATGATAAGGAAGTATAGAATGGTATAAAAAATTACGTATTGGAGGTGTCCGTGGAGTAGGTAAAGGCTAAGATGGTGGAGTCAAATTTTGAGTTTCTGGGTTAGATTCTCAGCGAGACCATACAAATCTAGATTGGTTTTTTTTCTCAAAAAAATAAATGAAGTAAGTACACGAATGACGTGCAAACATCAGCAATGAAACTACTGAAAATTTATCTGTTTGAAAACTACTGAAATTAGGTAATTTTCTCTATAAAGTACAAAAGCAATACGGTTATCATATAAATAAACATTCTGTTACGTCATTATGATATGTTAATTTAAATGCTGTTTTTATTTAAATTTATTTTTTATGTAACCACTTCAACAGGCCAGGAGGCCCAACAACAGAGAGGAAGGACATCACAAACACCCTGGCTTGAGAAAAATCACTTTTGATTTTTCGTGTTCTTACTGGGAACTGCACTCGAAACTTTCGTATCGTGAGTCCCGCATCTAAGTCATTACGGTATAGAGGACGCCGTTATTTTTCATACGTGATGACGCGTAAGTTTGATCATTATGCCTTCATGTAACAAATGATCAAGATTCACTGAAATTGCTGTACCAATGAAGCGCCCTTTGTACTACTAGGTGCCGATAAGGGAATATAGTAGTCGCATAATATTGTGTGTACACAGCAGAATCAATATAAACATCACCTTAAAAAAATTATGAATTTTTCTTAAGTTATAACCTACCTTAATAGCATGCATTAATAAGTAGATTTAGAATATTTTGTCTGTAAAACGTCTAAAAAATATAGCCATAAAAATAAACGCTTGTCAAATTATCGATGAAGATTTTCCTACCCTTTCAATAATGTCTTCTCTCCGAGGAAGATGTTAGCACAGCGGGGGGTAGAAATACCCGTAAGGGGTACAACGCACCTTATTGTTTTGTACATTAAACTGTTTAAAGTGATTTATAGCCTATGCCATAATAATATGTGAACTTATATTATGTACTACATGAATAATGTATTATTCAAAATTTAATAAAGCTATGTTGATTAGTGTGACTATGTATAATTCGTCTCCACTAAGGTATTTGTTAATATTCATTGAATTAATAGGACTTTACAGTCCATCTTTTCTATCCAAGGTGCCAGACTCTGGGACGAACTACCTTTTCAGTAAAAAATGCACCGTTTCTGTTCACTTCTAAGAAACGCCTAAGGCATTATTATCTATCCTAGGTACCTTATTTCCGTTCATATATTTTCTTTTTTCTAGGATTCTAGGCATTAGGTGGTTTGAATTCATAACCAACGCTAAAGTTAGGGAACGGACGCAGCAACCTTTAATAACTGGAGTGTGAAGATGCGGCGATGGACCCGGCTTGGGCATGTACTCCGGATGCCTCGGGAGAGCCTGAACCCGAGCTGCCTCTTTTTTGCGCCTGCAGTCCTAGTAGACCGTCGATGACCATCCTACGGATGTATTCGGCGGAGCTGATGGATGCGGGCTGACGTGGGAGAAGAAGCGAGAGAGCTGGCTGGTGACAGGGTCTCCTGGAGGGATCTAGTGATGTCCACATGCTCCACATACGAGCGAACGTGGCGAAAGAAGAAGAAGATTTTCCTTTTTTTTCTCCTAGGTCCTCTCCTTATTAGTGTTTAGTAAAATATGCCCTAAAATATCATTGTTGTACAAGTACTACTCTTTCACTTAACCAAAAGCTGTGAATGGGGTATTCGCAGACTTTGACCTACGCACACCACTGTTTTTGATTGGTTGAAAGATTTTGCTTTTATTTAATTGTCTAAGGCGTCTACGAATTACACATCTACATTCCTAATCACCATCATTATTTCAAATGTGGGATGCAGATGATATTACTTCGGTTGTATCCGGCGAAACTGATGATTTCTTTTGGATAGATTAAGTGATATGTGGAATTCACACATCTCCACATAGGAGCGAACGTAGCGAAACAAGAAGGTTTGGAGCTTATGGATTCCACAAACAGCCTCCAAAGCCAAGCGATCAGCCACCAGTTCCCTTGCGTCTTCTTAAATCAGGTCCTAAATTACTGCCGAAAAAATAAATTGGAATGTAAATTAAATGAATCCTACCTTTAACGGCTCTGCACAGAAGGACAAATACGAAAACGATGGAGGCACAGCCTCTAGTTTGAATTTTCTTCGCCATCCTTGTTGCCTGGTAACGTGGACTAGTTCTGACCCGCTCTCGCCTATACCTTCGCCTGCATCCTGTGTCTCACTCACTCACTACTGGGCACAACACTAGCATACTAATCACAATACTATAGTCACTGGCTCGTGTAGTTGTGATACGTGAACATTTTACATTTTTCACATCGCTTCCTGAAATTATGAAAAAGATGGACTGAAATGGAAATGAGAAAGCTTTGAAATTTTTCTCCAGCTTAAACCATTTTACAGTATTCATTTCTTTATTTCCCTTATCCAAATAATATTTATGGTTTCGTTTAACAGTACTTTTTATTTTACTGGTTGATTTGTTTAAAAACGCAGTTATTAATTGGGATCGCCAATGCTTAAAGAAACTCAAATAAAAAGCTAAAAATTATGAGACATAGAAGTGAGATTACATTTTTATTTTAAAGTGGATTAACTTTTTAATAATTTTTTGCGAAAGTGAATGAAGTTAATTTTTTTTTATAACAACGAAAAAAATGTCTGTGCGAAAATTAAATTAAATTAAAACTGGGTTCCTCAATAATTTTTTTTAATTTTTTAATTTCCGATTTTTTTTCTTTATTAAATTAAATCAATTTTTTTTTAGATGTTTTTACATATACTTTAAAGATTCACAATGATGTAAATAATTAATTGCGCAAACATTATTTTCTTGGATAGGTAACCTATATTGGATACCTACTACTTTTGTACCAATTTGAAAATCTACCTTCACGCAAACAAGTGGTAACATGGTTATGGAAAAAAAAGTACCTAAAAACAGAACTGAAATTTCTGGACTCATAAAATATGGTATCACAAATTGATTCCTATATTGAATATTAAAATAAAATAATTAACATTTATTTTTTATAAAAACGAACTTAACGTTAAAAGCTGAATTGTCTTATAAACTATATCTTTAAATAGAAACTAAATTAATATTACGAGGATTTCTAGTATTCAAGAAAAAACAAACCGGTTTTTCTATTTAAAAACTTTGGTACCTAACATATAAAATAAAAAATATATCCAATCATTTTAAGAATAAAGAAAGTTAATGGTATTTTATCAACCGTTAAATTCACACTCGTAAAGCCACAATTCCAAAACAAACAAATGTAAAAACGCAGTCGGGTAGGGCGGAGCGCGCAACAACCCGCCACTTGTTGGTCTCCTCGCCGCGATTCGGCGTGCGACAGCGGGCGTCGGAGGCTTCCGCGGCCGGCGGCGGCTGGCGAACGACTGGGCCGACTGGGCGGATTTGCTGCGACCGCCTCGCGCCAACCCCGGGCACAGCTAGGGTGGATAGAACGATAGCGATTTATGCCGGCTGTTGCGTCGACGCTCGCCCGCGATCGAATTTGGCGAACTGTACAGGGTAACAGTAACAATTACCTGTACATGTTTTTCCTCTGTTCCGCTGGCAAACAATAGCCCAGCCAAATGTTTTCATATGCAACGTTCCTATATCTTTTTTTACATAATAAAATATGAACTATGCGATCAGTTTGTGCTGAACATCAAACTTTAAAATGGGAATATCAGAAGTAGGAAAATGTTAGTTGCTAACTTTTGCCCCTACCAACAATTTTATAAGAGATTCTGAATGATTTTGAAATGTGTTTACGCTGCATTTTTTTGAGGTATTTTAAACAAATTATTTTTAGATGCTCGTAATATGCGATTTTGATTTCATGTTATAAATAATGTAGATTTACTGCACTTGGTTTAACAATTCAGTGAGAGAAGCAGTAAATAACATAATATGACAATTCATGTGATATTCTTCATACTTTTTTTTTATCGATTGACTGTTGCGAACTCAAGTTTTCTTTATTATTGAATAAATTCATAATACGAAAGATTTAACTTGAGTTAAACATGGTTTTTTTGACGGCACTCAAAATTACTAACACTGAAACTAAAAATACTAAACTGAGATATAATTTTGAGAAAACGATAAATATACATAAATTCCCCCCTTTAATTATGATTACTTATTAAATAAGTATCAAATTAGAAAAAGCACAGCAAAAAAGATTTTTTTTTTAATTTTTAAAAGCACTGATTTTTTTATTTGCGAAGAAATGGTTCGTTGTTCTGCCTTGAATATAGGTGTGCTTAAGTATCGCCTGCCGTATTCCGGGCGTCACCTTATCTCGGGTAGAATATTAATTATTTTGTCGAATTAAAAGATGTGATGTGTTTCTAGATCTCGTCCTGAAACTGATTTGGAATCTTAATGCAGGAATTTCAGACATCTCTGTTACCAGAACAAGGGGTGAGGGTGGAGGTTTACTAAATGAAACCAGCTCGATTTACTTTCTGAAAATCAATTAATTCTTGGAATACGCACGTAGAAATGTTTTTTTTTTCCAAAGCGGAATTATAAGTTTCGCATTTTTTAATTCAGGTCCGCGTCCCGTTGTTCTATGTAAACTGCTGAGAGATTACTGATTATGTTTTTCTCGGTTATTATGCCATGTTTGTGGGCTTGAAGCTCTGAAGATGGACACTGCAACGTTCTCCGAAACGTCGGCAACACAAAGCCCAAAAACACGGCATACCTAATTACCCAGAAAAACATAATCTGTGTTCTGGAGGCCGTGAAAACTTTCGAACTTTGATGCTGACAGATTGTCAGTTTCTTATTCAGGTCCACGCTCCGTAGTTCTGATGTAAACTGCCGACGGATTGACGGTTTTGTAAATCCAGCAGAAAATTTTTGAGAAATCGAGCTCCCTAAATTGAAGGCACGACAATTTACTAGAGCAAAGAAAATAAAACACATTTGAACAGTAAAATCTACAAAATGTATTCTACTTCTTCAGAATATAAACAGATTTAAAGGCGATACTTGATACGTGATATACACATGTTGTAACAGAAAACGTTAAAGTTAAAAAGTTTATAACGCCAAGAAAACATATTTTCGCCGATCGGCGTGGGATCGGTGGTGGGGGAAGCGTGGCGACACGCGGCGTGGCTCTAATATAATTCCGGCTAAAGTTTATGGATTTTCACACTTAATCACATACAAAGTCTGACTGCAACATGGTACAAGTTCCTTTACATAAAAACACAGCATGGTCACATATCACCTCGACAAAAGCACAGTGCAATGTGCTCCGAAACGCCAGCACCACTAAGCCCAAAAACACGGTATAATAACTCAAAAATCAAGAAAGAATCATCATTAAAAATGTCAAAAATTAAAAATGATATATTTTTTTAAAAGATATCTACCCACAGCGAAAAACGGTATAAAACAAAGTAGATATAAAAAACAAAATTTGTTTTCTTGATCTTGAATCAGATATATATTATAGTACACACCAGTTACACCAATTATTTTTAAAAAAATGATGTTTTTTACCTAAAAACAAGATCTAAGTACGTACAAAAATATGGAAATTACGGTGTATACCAATTATACCAGAGTAGGTATAAGTATAACACCAACGTAATTTATAGGACATACCAAGTAATACCTAAAGAGTATCTAATAGGATAATATTATTGGTTATGAAAAATCGCAGCATTGATTTTTTTTATCGAAGAATAAAATAGTTAATGGATATCTGACAAACTCTGGAAAACCAAACCTGGTTGTCTTTTTCCCAGCATTAAAAAAGAGAGAATGTTTATTTTTTAAAACAAAATACAAGAATCCTTTATGTGTTTGATTCAGTGTGATGTATGGGGTCCTCAGTTCGCAGTCCGTAGTCAGGTAGTCTCAAAGGACAACGTTAGCTTGATGAATGGCTTTAGAATTAAAGAGGACTATTCTATTTTACAGTACTATGCTGTTTGCGACACAGTACATTAAAGTATTAGTAATTAAAAAATTGTGAAATAAGAGTATATTTATTATTCAACATGTTTAACAGTTTAAGCTGTCCGCCTCGTAGCATAGTGGTAGCGCATTTGGCTACCGTGCATGAGGTCAGGATTTCGATTCTCGTAGAAGGTCAAAATGAAATATTTATTTACAAGTCATTTTCATATTAATTCTTGGATGGTACCTTGTACTGATACTGAAGCATAAGACTCATCTTACCTTCGTGTAATTCAGTGATCAAGACACACTGCACTTGGGGTGCCAATGCAGTGTCCTATGCACCATTAAAGGCGGATAAAGGAAAGTAGAAGAAGTATGCTTAATTTTTGGTTTAGTCAAAAAATATTGAGTTGTTTGAAAGTAGAATAATGTGGGTTTTTTTGTCACTATACCAAAGTGCTTATTCGCAAAAATATATTACAAAACAAAGATACTTATCTATTTATATAGGTCTGTACCTAAATACATTGTTCATATTTTTCTAAATATACGGCTGGTAAATATTCATACATTAACCGTGAAACGTTAAGTTTACTTACTAACTAATTTTTATAATTATTTATTTATTAACTAACTTTTAGTAATACAATAGCTGATGCAAACTACCAACGGATTGTCACCAGTGGTATTCGAGGTCATTAGGAATCTGGTGCTTTGTAAATTAGGCAAGCGCGAACAGAGTTACGGGACGTAGACCTGACTTGGAACTTAGAAAATACAGACTTGAAAAGAAACACGGAAACCGGCGGCCGACCTGTTAGTTTGAAGGCAGGTCAATCAGAACATCTAATCCCTAAAATTGTGCGACGCTATTTTAATTATTAACAAGTTAATTATATCTGCACTTGAGAGCCAAAAAGCCTAATCTTTAAGATCATCGTTTTTAATGAGAAGCATAAAAGCCTATTTGCGTGTATTTTTAATGTTGCTAGAATTAGTGGTCAGTGTTCAAAAGGTTAATGTTCTCTTAGCTATTTTCTCATTTCCAGTCTTGTGCCGTTACATTATTAAGTTGGTAATTATTATTCTGTTACATGCACAAAGCACCACTTCATTTGATTTTAGTAACAAGATAAGGGAAGTTGGCATTTTCAATGTGTCGAATTTGCATGCAGCTGTGAATATACAATATTGTTGGTGATACTGCAAATCCGCGTAAGTTTTCCGAGCAGTACAATTTATATTTTGCGCGACAACAAACAACGTTTTTATTGGTCGGTACCTACATATTCAATCGGATAACTGTAAACGCCTAGATAATCCACATTCGTTTCCAGAGTTTCTCTGTCTCTGTTGGGATATCAATAATATCTGATATTAGCCCAGCATGGGTATAATCCAGTAATTTGTCTACAAATATATATAGAACTAAATAAAATTATATAGAACTAAATAAATATGATAATAATTTTAAAAAGTATTTGTATACATTCAAAATGTTGGTAAAAAACATTTACTGGTTAAAATAAAAGCAAAAAAAAATTGGAGAGACATCTTCAGGCGTCTTCTAGTAAGTAATTAAGTTTGGATGAGCCTTACCTACACCAATAAAGATTGATTGCCAAAAATGCTTAACAATCTTCTCAACAGATGTCACCAGTGAGAAAATCACTTGTAATATGAAACGAAGCGTGATAATTCATACTAATAGAAGTTCCGAAATTTGTCATGTATGGTTATCAGATGATGGGCGGAATGAAGAATGTTGTTATACATCAAGTGGCCACTTAATCCAGCCAATAACAGGTCATTAGCCCTGTAAACGCCTAGATAATACACATTCGTTTCCAGAGTTCTCTGTCTCTGTTGGGATATCAATAATATCGGATCAAGTTATGATTATATTTAAAAAAAAGGGTTTATTTTCTTCTCCCCTAAATTTTTGTTTTGGAATTATTAGTTACGCGGTTTTGCAGTTTTATCGACGATATACATGTTTACTTATTAGGAGCAAACACGAATCAATCAATGACATTCCTGACTTCCCTTTAAACTGATAAAAAATAGCAATTTAACTTTTGACCCCGTTATTCTACCTTATTTCATTACCACAGAATCTGCTCTATGGTAAGTGAAATCTCGTTCTGAGCTTTTTCGTCTATGATTCCTTCTTGCAAAAATAACTGTCATGGCGAACGGCCGCATTTATTTTCTATTCAGGCCGACCCGGCATAAATCCTGGGAATGAAGACGTAATCGTAAGTGTTATAGCTTTTTAATATTAACTTCCATCCCCGAATCAAAACTACGTACTACAGCCCAGTCACTTTAATCTTTTCAGGTCTAATTCCCTCCCTTTATATACTTCCTTACTCCTGACATAATATTAGAATATTATAAATTAAAAAATGGCCTAGACACTGATCCGTGTCTAGTTATCAGCTAGTTACCGAGTGTCACACGCTGACCGGTACATCACGGAACGCAGATATTATCCCATATCCGTCATCGCTCACGCGTGAAATTCTGGACCACGTGTGAGGATATATTTACAATTTGATGCCTCAAAGGACTAATTAACAAAGCTTCACCTCGTGCAGGTCCTGATGTGGACACTGCACACTGACGATACATGGATTCTTCACCTCTCTTCAAAATTTCACCTCTACATAAAATTAAATTCTTAACCTCCAAATCACTTCGTTCATCTCAACACTAGCCTGTTTTTTTCTTTAATCTTCGACGTAGAACTTTTTAATTGTAAATTCCAGTATGAATGATTCGATGGATGGATTCATTACTTAAGTTTTCAACCTATATTTGCAATTATATCTTTGTTATATCTTGTCAAAATTATAACCTATATACTTACCGTGCCTAACACATCTTCTTAACCTTGTAAACATACTTATATTTTAATTACACACATTGAATTTCTATAGCTTTGTTTTATTTATATTCTGAACTCTGTGGTATTTCAATCCTTGCTTACTTTTATAAATTTTCGTGAGTCTTTTGCTAACTGATTGAGCTATGCAGGTGAGCGTCTGAGGTTGTGGAGC
>JAGVSP010000188.1:0-81054 GCA_022494985.1 Micrasema minimum | reverse complement strand
TAAAAACCCCAAAAAAAAAAGGTGCCCAGGTTTATTTTTTGGATCACCTTTTTTTTACACGAAAGAAATTAAAGGGTTTGGGGGGCCAATTTTTAAAGAAATATTTAAAAAAAAATTTTAACCTACTTTATTTCATATTAAATTTCATTTGTGATACCTTTGGACTGGTACATACAGAATATAAAAAAAAACAAAGATAAATTAATAACTTTTATTGTGTCGTACTGTAGGTAGGAGTGGATTATATATTTTTGGTATAATATATTTTTTATGTAATATCATATTCTAATGCTCTTAATTCTTATATTTAACATTGTTTTAAATCTAAATATAAAAGACGTGTTTGAATTTTTTTTATATAATTATGTACAATAACATAATTACTCTGGAATTTTACTAGTATTACGCGTATTGACTTAATAGTAATAAAAATATATATTACATTTAAAAACTTCTTATTTTTTTTATTAAAAAGAAATCTATGCAATTTCATGAATATTTGCACATATTTTCAATTAGTCAATACTATTTTCAATAAAGCCTAAGCGGCTCTTGTGCTTGAAAAATAGGAATCAAGGACGTGTAGAAGTGTGAATTCGACCCGACGAACTCTGGACTTAGAGACCCGCGACCGCCTACCTACTGGGCTACAACCACGTTTAGTTCTTAAATTACCTTTTGACCAAAAACACATTAAGTATTGTACTACAACAGGACTTCAAATACGAAAGTATTTACGTCTTGATAAAAAGTCGAAAAAAGTAAACAAGAGGATATCGTATATTTTTTTCGAAATTAGACGATTGACTTTTGTATCGAGTTTTAGGTATTTATTGCCCGTCTCGTACAAAGTGTCGTAGCGAGGTACGCGGGTTCGATTCCCGTAGAGGGTCAACATAAAATTATGTGATTCATATGCGATTTTCAAATTATTAATATTTCATGTGACTGGTTCTGAAGCGTATGACTGATCATCTTACCTTCATGTAGTAAAATGATCAAGATAAACTGAGACAGGTGCGAGACATTTGGAGATGTAGTGCCCTATGCCACCATTGGGTTGGCGAATAAGTGTAAACTATTAGTATATTTCTTATAAATTAAAATGAAAAGATCCCATAAATATTTTTAAATGAACACAAAAGCTATATCATTAAAAAGCACTTAAGATAAAGGTATTGTGTATAATATGAGCTTTTAATTTCACTAATGAGTTGTCGATTAGAAGGCTTGAAATAAAAATATGTTTAAATTATTCATTGTAAAACCATTGTAAAAACCCTTTCTTAATAGAACTAAAGTGTATTAAATTTAATACTGTTGAAATTCAATCTCTCAGGAAGAATGTGTGGTAAAACAATGTATGCTAGTGCGCTAATGTCGAAGTTAGAGCAGAATGCAAGGATGAGATAAGCATCTTGATCATTACATGAAGGTTAGATGATCAGTCTTACGCTTCAGAACCAGTCAAAGATACCACACATGAAACATTAATATGAAAATTACATGTAAATAAATATTTCATGTATCGAACCCGCGACCTCATGCGTATAAATATTTTTTATAATACAACGGAGTTCTGGTACCAACCCTTATGTATGGTATTGAAGCGTGGTGTTGGAAAAATTAGGATGAAAGTAGACTGAATGCTGTTGAAATGCGATCTCTCAGGTAAGACTATGTATGATAGGTGTACAAATGTCCAAATTAGAGCAGAGTGCAAGGCTGAGATAAGCATTATCGACAAAATTAAGAAAGGGCTTTTACGATGGTTGGTCATGTGGAGCGAATGAGTGATGAAAGAGCGGCTAAAAGAAGTTTAAATGTCTGGATGTAGAAGCCGCGGAAGGCCGAGAAAGACAACCTGGCATGAACTAGTACAAAAAGTACTTGAAAGTGGACATATAAAAAGTCGGAATAATCGGCGTACGTGCATGAGAAAATGCATGAATGTTGAGGAAGCAAAGGAAGTATGTCAAGACAGAGTGGTATAGCGTTCTATCCTCTCTGCCTACCCCTACGGGGAAATGGCGTGATGGTTAGTTAGTTAGTTATTTAGTCACATTCAATACATAATTTTGGTAGGTAGGTAGGTAGGTGCGTACTTTTCATAAAAACAAAAATTTCACATAATTTCGCTCGCAAAGTAGGCACCCAAGAATATTATTTTTATCGTTTTATGAGTAAGGATTATTTTTCAATAATGCAGTCAACGAAATGCTAATTTAAGGGTAAAAAGCTTCACACAAGTTCATTAGTACCTATTCATTAACGCTAAAGACGGGGATGACGGAGCTTTCCGAGAAACGGTGACCGGTGACTAATAGTTTGAGAACCTCTGCCGGCAAGTACATAACGAGCGATAGGAGTGGAGTGTGTGTGTGTGTGTGTGTGTGTGTGTGAGTGTGTGTGTGAAGGATGAGTGAGAGGGTGTGTGCCACACTACTCTATATCGGCACAACCCTTGATTCCTCCACATTAATGTAACAAAACTCGATGTATAAGCGGGAAACCAATAATTTGTCGTCGAATTTGTAGATTTTTTAAATTTATTTGATCGAAGTAGATTTTTTGCTAATTATTGTTATCAAAATTTGATCTACCTGTTTACATTATCTGTTATTTTTTATTTCTACATGACTTTATCTTTCTCTTTTGCCACGTGCACACTGTTTGACTTTCACAGTATACCCACAAACAGGCAATGCCTTGGTGGGATTTTTGTTTATATTTTTTTTTTTTTTACTGTACATATATGTATTTTTAATGTATATATCTTTATAAACAAAAAAAAAATCTTTTGAAAATAAATAAAAAAAATATATTTAAAAAATTAGCAAAAAATCTACTGCATAGACTTAATAAATGATATTTAATATCACTTATTTAGTCAAATCGATACTATCCATGAAGAAAACAAAATTAAAAAACCGCGTTTTAAATAAGGATTTGTGCAATTTCACTTAATCTGCCATACTTGTGAAAGCTTTTCTGAGAAGAAAAAAAAATTCAAGCTCAGATTAAAAGTCATATAACACATTCGACTCCAAATATGATGTAGATTCACCAGTTTTCGGGTTGTACCTAGAGTTTTGTTACATCATGTATAACTATATACTACAGATACGTAGGTACCTACTGTGATTGTTATTAACTATTTAATTTACCTATTTAAGTATGGTGGATATCAATGTTATATATGTTTTATTTTATTTTTTTATTTATTTTTTTTTTATTATTTATTAAAGTACATACTTATACATATAAAATATTACATTTTATCGCCTAACTAGGCTCTAGGCCCGTTTTAAGGCGAGTAAATATATAATGGACATACTTTTTTTCTTTTTTATTACAAATTTTAGAAACAATACATAAATAAAATACAATTACAACTAATACATATTACCTAGTCTATTAAGAAAAATGAGGCTATCTTCGATCTACCCTCAACGGTCATCAAATTTTCTGACTCCCCTCCGACCAGCATCAAGGAGAAAAGCTGCCAACATCCTCTTCAGCCTGACAGCACCACCACACTTCCAAGAATCAGGGATGAAATTATATATCATTGGACCAATGTAGTAGTGCTGCCGCTGAGCCAAGGAAGTATTGACCCTCATTTGTAGAATCAGATCCTTACTGGAGTGTCTAGTATCATGCTTATGGCAAACCGAATGAAATTTATCCCTATTTAAATAGGTGACCGCTACTGACCTCAAAATATACTGCTGTCGCATGTCCAGGACTTCCAATTCATTGAAAAGAGAATCACTTGGACATCGAAATGGTTTTTTTAAAATGACTCTAATTATCGATTTTTGAGCAATAGCAGCTGGAGCCATAACGGTTTTTGCGCAGCTCCCCCATCCTATTATTCCGTACGTCAACACAGAATTTACAAGTGCATAATATAATTGTCTCAACTCCTTAACATTTAGTATATTTCTTAAAGAAAAGGAAAATATGAATCAAGCTATTAAGTTTTTTGACAATTGATTCAACATGTACGTTCCATCTTAAGCATTGATCTATTTGTAATCCTAAATATTTAATATTTTTGACTTTTTCCAATGGGACACATTGACAATTTATATTATTTTGGCATTTATGTAATCTCAATTCAAGTCTTTTGTCCGGTTGACCTACTAAAGATGGGCTGAAACAGATATACTTTGTTTTTTCTGCATTGAGAGTAAGTAAATTCATGTTGCGGACTTAATGTTTCTTCATAATATAATCTCGCATGTTAAGACTGTACAATGACATAGAAAAACATTTAAATATTGATGTATTTAATGATAGATGTGGTGAATTCAATAGGAACTTGAAATCTTTTTATTACCTCTGATTGAACATATTTATGCAAAGTACTTAAAGCCTTTTTTAAACCTGTAAATTGTATACGAGTATTATAATGCTGTGTAATTCTGTAATTTATGTGCAATAAAACCGTGTATGTAATTATAATGATAATATGTAAAATGCGAGATATTGTCACATTGTAGAGTTACCTGTAATTAAATAAATAAATAAATTGTATTCATAATTAGTTGTGACGAGTTCTCGTAATTTTTCACATTGAATACACCAATATCATAATAAAATTGCATAATCTGAAAAAATAGACATTTGTGCATTTGATATTTAAAAAAATATTTGGCAACATTTTATGCACGCTAACTGTATCTACCCCTCTCTCCGCTGAGCATGACGTCACGCGCGTTACCTGCGGCCGAGCGTATAACACGCCCCCGCCAGCGATAAGACCGCCCCCACCAGTGACCAGCCCGATCAGTTACTCCAAAACCCTCGTTTTGTTCGGACGTACGGGCTTTGTGATAATTTGTGCATATTATAGACTTATCTATGTAGTGTTCCTTGAAGCGTTTTTGACGCGTTTTATTGAAACTTTTTTCGTTTAACTACTATTTTTTTAGCGCTTTTGCAGTGAGATCGCGGCTTTTTAATTGCAATTTTTTTGCGCATTGTATACCTATTCGCTGTTATAAGTACACAAATGTCGAAATTAGAGCAGAGTGCAAGGCTGAGATAAGCATTATCGACAAAATTAAGAAATTGCTTTTACGATGGTTTGGTCATGTGGAGCATGTGGACATGTGAAAAGCCGGAATAATCGGCGTGCGTGCATGAGAAGATGTATGAATGTAGAGGAAGCAAAGGAAGTATGTCAGAACAGAGTGGTATGGCGTTCTATCCTCTCTGCCTATCCCTACGGGGAAATGGTGTGATGGTTAGTTAGTTAGTTATTTCATGTGTGATACCTTGAACTGGTTCTGAAGCGTAACACTGATTATGTTACCTTTAAGTAATAAAGAATTATTTACTGACGAGTTGCAGTAGGCAACTTAGTAGGACATGTATTATTTTTATTTTATGTATATATATTGAAATTATCGTGATTCACCGCACTTGGTGTACCAATGCAGTGCCCTATGCACCATTGGGTGCGGATAAGGGAAAGTAGTAGTAGTACGATCACTGCGCAGGAATCGCAAAATCGCCGCGCATGGGCCGTTAGAACATGTCGTTTAAATTGACCAAAAATATTCTTAAACAACCGCTAAAATGATTTGCGATGCGGGTGTGTCTGGTTGTAGAAGTCGAGGAAGGCCGAGAAAGACATGGCATGATCAAGTACCTACAACAAATACTTTATAGTACCTAGTCATGTAAAAAGTCGGAATAATCGACGTGCGTGCATGAGAATATGTATGAATGTGGAGAAGCAAAAGAAGGGTGCCAGGACAGAGTGGTGTGGCGTTCTATCCTCTCTGCCTCTTCCCTCCGGGGAAATGGCGTGACGGTTAGTAAGTTAGATTTTTGAAAATTGAGGAATTAAAAATTAGGTATCAAACACAAATCATAAAATAGTTTGCATAAGTTAAAATTGCATAATTTTTTATATTTTTATTTGTATGTATTTATTGTGGCTATTCAATACTTAGGGGGTCAACATGAAATATTTATTTACACGAGACTTTCATATTAATATTTCATGTGTGAGATACCTTGGACTGGTAGGTACTGAAGCGTAAGACTGATCATCTTGCCTTCATGTAATAAAATGATCAAGATACACTGCACTTGGTGTACCAATGCAGTGCCCCATGCACCATTGGGTGCGGATAAGGAAAGCAGTAGTAGTAATTCAATACTTATGAGAATTATCTATTTCTTTACAGACTTTATCATGGAGTACACCCGCTGTGATGATGCTGACAATGAAGTCACTTTCGAAATGGAATGTGCGGCAATGAAAACGACAAATCCAATTCATCAAATAGCATCCACGTAAATGACGAATCAGACGCCTCTAATGATGGCTCGCAAGATGACGAAACGGAATTCGGAAATGGCGTTCACCGTTGCCAAAGATGCGTTTGTGTTTCGTCGGATCTTGGAATAATGCCAGCGAATCCACCTCGAAGCGGCAACGAAGCTGCCTGCAGGCCTCAATATACGACAGATCACCACCTTCCATCAATCCATCAAAATAGAGATCGACACAATAGAGACGCAACCAATGGATTTCAAAACCGGAGAGATGCTATTGATGATTCTCGAAACGGTCAACTATACGGTCCAGAGCATTATCGAGAAGATTTAAACCAACCAGAAATCTACAACCCCCTACCCTATCGTCGAGAAGAATTCTTCGATCCCCGAAATAGCCGAGAACGCTTTGACAGACCACAGCATCCGCGAGATTATGTCTATGAATCCCAAAATTTACAAGAAAATACGTATGGACGTCAATACCCACAAGAAGGTTTACACAGACCATACCATCCTCGAGAAGATATGACGTACAGTCCAAGATATTCCCGAGAAGTAATCGATCCACAGTACAGTCGAGAAGACCCCTACTATCCTCGAGAAAATGCCTACCGACCTTACGATCATCCAGAAGATACCTATAGCCCCTACCATAATCGAGAAGATACGAGGATATATAACCCAAACCGTCTTCATGAAGATAGCTATTTCTACAGATCCCAGAACCTTGAAGACTTTTATCGACCCGATGGAGAGGATTTCTATCCACCCGGTCATCATGGCGAAGACTTCTACAGTCACCAACGTCCTCGGGAAGAAATCCACAGCTCCTACCATCGTCGAGGAAATTTCAACAGACTCCAATATCAGCAAGGAAATGCATACGGACCTCAAAACGAAAGAAGATCGCTTTATGGACCTCAATTCCCAGATCCACGTGGAAGTCAAGACGGCAACGAATACCACGGTCAACAACGCGTGGCATCTGCCTTCTTAGATGAAATGCGAACGGCCCACGTCGCACTGATAAGCAAGATTATCAGCCGAATCAACACATTAGAGCTTCAACGAATAGAAAACGCCATACAGCCCTGCGATAACGGATGTCAACCAAACCATAAACCTCTCAATTACCAATGTCTTCCAGTACCGAGGAGTGTCATCGCTGACTTGGATCACATGCGTTCTACTCGCCAGATGATTATAAACAAGATTGAAAGCTCTACCAGCATACAAGAGCTGAGAAACTTAGAAGATATGATCAGGTCAACCAATCTACCAGCAGATGATGAAAATTTCGTTAATGGCTTGATGGATTCGCTGATCCACGCGCGTCAAACGCGTCCTCCTTGCCAGTGCTTACAGTGCCAAAATCGTCCAACAAATTATGATAATATGGAGTAAAATTTAAAGACCCTTAAGTCTAGGGATTTAAATACCAATGTGAAAACCATAGTCATTTAGAAATGAACCATAAACCTCACAACATGGGTTGGCGTTGAAGATTAAGACTAATTATCTTACACTCATGTAATACAAATAATCAGGTGTGTACTTAAGGACTTAAATTGAACTTTATCGTACTTACTTTTTACAATTTTTTGTACTATTTTATGCTTCTCAAATTTTTCTAAGATTCATTTTATTTTTTTTGCATTATTAATTATTTTAACAGGTGATTTTTTAGTTCCTACCTAGTTACATAGAATAATTTATATCGTATTTTTAAAACAGTTAATATTTTATGTAGGTACCTACTTTGTTTTTTTATTAGTTAGCAGTAGAGGAAGGTCGAGAAAGACTCGGCATGACCAAGCATACCTAACAAATACTTTAAAGTGGTCATGTGAAATCGGAATAATCGGCGTGCGTGCATGAGAAGATGGTAGGAATCCTGTCGTTCTATCCTCTCTGCCTACCCCTTAGTAGCAGTAACGTAGTTTTTTTTAATTTTGAATACATTTTTTGTATATGTGCTTTTCTTATTAGAATTTCGTTAATATTTTCATTAAGTTGCTCAATTTTTATTTCATTAAATTTATTTAATTATATTTTACATTTATTAAGTTTTAATACTTCTGTAAATAATAATTTCTTTATCAATGAAGTTATAATATGTATTATTGATGTGGCTCATAATCGCCTAAAATCGATAAGTCCTCTGTCCCATGTATTCCCGAACCATGCATTCCTTTGCAAAATAGTTTTAGGCGATTATAAACCTTAGTGAAAACGGAGATTAATTCTAACTTTGCTTTATAAAAGCAAGATATATTGATATATACGTAGATTTAACACACAGCATAACTACATTAATTTGAAAACACCTAATTATTTTTTCCGGTGCACCAATGCAGTGCCCTATGCACCATGGGTGCAGATAAGAGAGAGTAGTAGGTACCTATCTATGTATAAAATATTGTTTATGTATTAATTTTTTATTGGTGTTTTTAAAAATTATATTGTATTGTTTTTGTATAGGTATTTCTATAATATTATAATGTACTAAGGACATATACGGATATACACGTATGTATTTTTCTGTTTATTATTTGTAAATAAATTTCTTATTATAAAATAACTCTTTTATTTACTTTAAATTAGGTAAGTGCCGGTAACAGAGTAAATGGTGCCTTCGGTAGAAGAGGCTAAATTGGCAGTGCATAATGGAGTTGAGGTACCATGGAGTCGGAAAAATAAGGATGAAAGTAGATTGAATGCTGTTGAAATGCGATCTCTCAGGCGAATGTGTGGTAAAACTATGTATGATAGGTGCACTAATGTTGATATTAGAGCAGAATACAAGGCTGAGATAAGCATTATCGACAAAATTAAGAAAAGTCTTTTTACGTTGATTCGGTTATGTAGAGCGAATGGATGATGAAAGAACGGCTAAAAAAATATATGATGCGACTGTGCCTGGATGTAGAAGTCGAGGAAGGCCGAGAAAGACATGGCATGATCAAGTTAAACAAGTGCTTGAAAGTGGGCATGTAAGAAGTCGGAATAATCGACGTGCGTGCATGAGAAGATGTATGAATGTGGAGGAAGCAAGAGAAGTATGCCAGGATAGAGTGGTGTGGCGTTCTATCCTCTCTGCCTATCCCTTCGGGAAAGTGGCGTGATGGTTAGTTAGTTAGGTTTTACCTTTAAGCTCTGATTGTTTAAACTTGAAGGAAATAGATAATCGGTTATTGGAGAAATAATCGATCGATGGACAGATAATCGGTGACGGGAGTTATAAAATATACCGAATGATTTAAATCAACCTACCTATCAAATAACCTATAAATTTGAATAATCGATTATTTTAAATAACCGAATAATTTATTCGATTATGATAATCGATTATGCTCATAGCTATGTAATTGTTCGTACTTCAGTGAAAGCCCCAGCCTTTCCCTAGACTGTTTTAAAGACTATTGAGTATTTTTTCAGTCCAGCACAACTCTACCGATTTTTTAACTAACTAACTAAGTAACCATCACGCCATGTCCCCGAAGGGGTAGGCAGAGAGAATAGAACGCCACACCACTTTGTCCTGGCACACTTCTCTAGCTTCCTCCTCATTCCTACATCTTCTCGTGCACGTACGTCGATTATTCCGACTTCTTACATGCCCACTTTCAAGCACTTGTTTTACTTGATCATGCTATGTCTTTCTCGGCCTTCCTCGATTTCTACATCCAGGCACAGTCGCATCACATATTTTTTTAGCCGTTCTTTTATCATCCATTCGCTCTACATGACCGAACCATCGTAAAAGACGAAATGTAATAGAATCACTTTTAACTGGAAAAAGCGGAAAAAAGAAGTCTTATCTTATCTTTCTCGGCCTTCCGCGGCTTCTACATCCATGCACACTTGCATTTAAATCTTTTTTAGCCGTTCTTTCATCACTCATTCGCTCCACATGACCAAACCATCGTAAAAGCCCTTTCTTAATTTTGTCGATAATGCTTATCTCAGCCTTGCACTCTGCTCTAATTTGGACATTTGTACACCTATCATACGTAGTCTTACCACACATAGATTGCATTTCAACAGCATTCAGTCTACTTTCATCCTTCTTTTTCCAACACCACGCTACACTACCATACATAAGGGTTGGTACCAGAACTCCGTTGTGTACTGCCAATTTAATAACTAACTAAAAATAAATGTAATTGTACTAGGAGTTTTAAATAAATAAATTTAAAAAATAAGTTTTAGGAATGCAACATACTGCAGTTGGTTTTGCAGCAAGCTTTTTGGCTCTCAGGTAAATAATAATTATTAAAATATCAGTGCCCTATGCACCATTAGGATTGGGATAAGGGAGTAAGAAGAGTTATAGAAAATCAAGGCTGGGTTATTTTATTATTTGTGATAATTAAAAATCACTAATAGGTCATTTAAAACTATAATTAACTCCATTTAGGTAAATACGATTATTTAAAAAATATATTTATCACCTAACTCATGATTTTTAATTATCACAAATATATAAAACACCGGGCTTTAAAAATTCCAATGGATCTTTGTGAAATAAAAGAAATCATTTTCATGACATTAAGTTTATTTTAAAAAATGACAAATATTTAAAGGAGTTAAAAGGTTATTAGAAATAAACGGACAAAAAATTACCTACTTCAATAAACATTCATTCTTGAAATTGCAATTGGACCAAAAAATCGCAAACCAAATTTTCAAATTAAGTATCAAATATGTACAGGTTTTTAAAAATAATATTATGAAGGTAGTAAGATTGAAAATTACTTAATTTCAAACAATGCGATTGATTAAAATAATGAATAATAAACAAAATTACCTGATAAAAAAAAGGAATTGAAATTACAAAATTTACAAACAATAAGAATGATTAAAATAATGAACAAAATTACCAAATTTAAAACAATATAAATTATTTGAAAAATGAAGGAATTTATTTTATTTACTAAATTTACGAACAATAAGAATGATTAAAATCATAGAGTATTTAAAATGAAGAACATTACAAAAAAATAAACAAATTTAAAACAATAAAAATAAACAAAATAATATAATCAAGTTGAAATAATATAATCGAGTATGTAATCAAGTTTAATGCATTAAAAAATATTGAAAATAAAGAAAATATAATCAAAATTATGAAATTTCATAAAATTGGAATTGAAATTACGAAATCAACAGTAAAAATGAATTATTCGTGTTGCGCGATTAGTTCGTTTCTATAGGGACCTCCAATAGCCCCTAAAGTCCAAAGGCATCCTCAAAAAGGACAATAAGGATTATATCTGGGGTATAGACTCCCCCAGGGCTCTGTTAGATAAGGTCCGAAGCTAGATTCTCTGGGATATAGACCTCTCCAAGGTTCTTCTCCATAATAAGGTCCGAAGCTAGATTCTCTTTGATATTGACTCTCCCCAGATTCCGCTCTGTGATAATGCCCGAACGCACATTCTCTGGGATATTGTCCCACCCAGGATTCAGCTCTAGGAAAAGGTCCGTAAGCAGGTTCTCTGGGATATTGTCCCACCCAGGATTCAGCTCTAGGAAAAGGTCCGTAGGCAGGTTCTCTGGGATATTGTCCCACCCAGGATCAGCTCTAGGAAAAGGTCCGTAGGCAGGTTCTCTGGGATATTGTCCCACCCAGGATTCAGCTCTAGGAAAAGGTCCGTAGGCAGGTTCTCTGGGATATTGTCCCACCAGGGGATATTGTCCCACCCAGGATTCAGCTCTAGGAAAAGGTCCGTAGGCAGGTTCTCTGGGATATTGTCCCACCCAGGATTCAGCTCTAGGAAAAGGTCCGTAGGCAGGTTCTCTGGGATATTGTCCCACCCAGGATTCAGCTCTAGGAAAAGGTCCGTAGGCAGGTCTCTGGGATATTGGGATTCAGCTCTAGTCCGTAGGCAGGTTCTCTGGGATATTGTCCCACCCAGGATTCAGCTCTAGGAAAAGGTCCGTAAGCAGATTCTCTGGGATATTGCCCCATCCAAGATTGTGCTCCTTGATAAGGTCGGAAACCCAATTCTCTGTGATATTGACCCCTCCTGGGTTTTAGTGTAGAAAAATAAGGTTTGTTAGATTCTCCGGAGCTGGATTGACACTTGCTGCCAGTTTTTTTAGGATAACAATTCCCAATTACACCATTGTCATCACACTCAGCGTTAATTTTTTTGCTACTATAATACGACCCAAGGGAATCCTCTTTAGTAAATTGACACTCGCTGGATTTATCTGAAGAAGGTTCAGAGTTAAATTCAATGGATATCTCACTGGATTCTTCTGCAGAATTATAAGGTTCTAAGTCAGATTCTCCGGAACATAATTCACTCTCACAAGATTGTATTGGACTTTCGGAGCCAGATTGACTACCAGCATATGAACTTCCAAAGGATTTTTCAGGGTCGTGTTCTTCAGAACTTGATTGACACTCATTAGATTCTTCTGTTGAAGTTTCGGAGCCATAGTGACTGGAAAATTTACACTCACGGGGATCATCTGTAGGGCGTTCGGAGTTACGAAATTCTTTCTTTTGAGAAAAAATACTCTCACAAGATTCTTTTGTAATAGATTCGGAGTCAAATTTCTCTTGAGATTCTTCTGTAGAATTATACGGCTTAGAGTCAGATTCTACGGAACTTTCAATGGCAGGTTTTGTGGGATAAAAAAGTCCGGTGATTCCATTTTCACCCAACTCTACTTTAAATTGTTTGCTGGGATAATACAACCCGAGAGAATCCTCTTTATCAGACTGGTTCTTGCAAGATTCTTCATTTTCTGAGTCAAATTGGACGCTGAAGCTTTTTTTAAGGTAACAAAGTACAAGAAAATCTTCTTTGGGCGATTGACGCTGAAAGGTTGTGCTCTTTCTTGGGAAACGAAGCTCAAAGTCCTCTCTAGCGTTTTGAAGCTTGGCAGATTGAGGTCTGGAATATTGAGGCCTCGCGTAATGATCTTTTACCGAATATTCAGGTGGATCCTCTTTGCTTTCATCATTAGGCGTGTATGGCGGAGGATCTTCCAAGCATTTGTGACAATATAATGGATGCAAATTGTTTGTCATATCTACTACAGGCTGCATTTTTGGTTTGATGGAATGACTCCTTGGCGTAGTATGGCCGATATGCGACTTCTTCTATTTCGTCATCAGCTGGATCCACCGTTTGGGCTTTTACAGCATAATCATTGTGGCTTGGTCCCGTTACAGCATCTTCATACGTATAATATGTTTCTCCCTGGAATTCATAATAGTAACACTTTGCACTTGATGAACTATACGCCTGGGTAGACCAGTTGAAAGCAGATGCTTTGTCTTTGGAATTGGAATTTCGGTACAAGTCTTTAGTAGAACTTTTGTCATCTATTTTGATGGAGTTCTCCGGGGATCCTTGGGATTTGATATCCCCGTCAGCAGTGTCATGGAGTGAAGCATTCGTCGCCATGTTGACTCTGTAAATAAAAGACAACTGATTACAAAAAGAAATTAGTACCCCGAATCCGTAATCTATGTAAATTAATTTAAGTGTCTCATAATCGGCGGAACAGATTTTTGAACATTATTATTTATTTAACAATTTTTAAAGTGGGATAAATATTAATTATTGTTGATATCTCAACAGAGACAGAGAAACTCTGGAAACGAATGTGGGTTATCTAGGCGTTTACAGGGCTTATGACCTGTCATTGGCTAGGTTAAGTGGCACTTGATGTATTACAACATTTCCCCATTCCGCCCATCATCTGACAACCATGTATGACAAATTTTTGAATCTTGTATATATCCTAAGTTTGTACAGAAGAATCCACCTGCGAGTTGTGTTTTCGACAGATTTTAAATACTTTTAATATTCTTTCCCTATAGTGACATCTGTTGAGAATATAGTTTAAGCATTTTTTGGGCGATCTAACTTTATTGGTGTAGGTAAGGTTCGAATCCGAACTTGATTACTTACTAGAAGTCGTCTGGAGATGTCTCTCTAATTTTTATTTGCTTTTTATTTTAACCAGTAAATATTTTGAACAACATTTTGAATGAATACAAATACTTGTAGACAAATTACTGGATTATACCCATGCTGGGCTGATATCAGATATTGTTGATATCTCAACAGAGACAGAGAAACTCTGGAAACGAATGTGGGTTATCTAGGCGTTTACAGGGCTTATGACCTGTCATTGGCTGGGTTAAGTGGCCACTTGATGTATTACAACATTCCGATATCAGCCCAGCATGGGTATAATCCAGTAATTTGTCTACAAGTATTTGTATTCATTCTAAATATTAATTGTTTATTTAATTAAAAAACCTTTTTATGTCTGTTACGTTGTTGGTCAGTTCATGAATTATCCAGTTTATACACTCATATACAGGACGTAACAAAAATCCCTGTACAAGCGGGAAACCAGTGAATCGTCAGCATATTTGGAGATGATTGTGTTTTATGACCTTTTAATCTGAGCTTGGAAAAAAAAAAATTCTTCTTACAAAAGTTTTCATAAGTAAAATTTATGATGAAGTAAAATTGCTAAAATTCTTATTAAAACGCGTTTTTTAATATTGTTTTAAAGATGGATATTATTAATTTGACGAAATACATGATATCTGATAACAATTTGCGAAAAAAAATATTTTAAATCAACTCTGTAAGTACTCAATTTTCTCAAAAACTAAGGGCTAAATAAAAAAAAAATTCTACGAAATCGTCTCAAAATATTATGTTGAATCTGTTTTTTCGCTTATACACCGAGTTTTGTTACACCCTGTATATATGGTAAAATGTGGCAGGCGATATACAGCTACGAACGGGCGGTGGCCCAGTGGTAGTGTCGCCGTCTCTAAAGTCTGAAAATCCCCGGTTAGAATCCCCTCTCCACCACTCCTTGATTCCCATTTTCGAGCACAAGCCGCATAGGCTTCATTGAAAGTAATATTTACAAATTGAAATATGTGCAAATATCATAAGGTTGGATAGATTTATTTTTATTTTGAAAAAATTATCACTTGTGCAGGGGGTAATAAGGAACATTTTTGCTTGCATTTGCAAAAAATAGATCGATAAGATACAATGCTACCACTAACTGTATTTGTCCGCCACGTGGTGTAGCGGTAGCGCGTTGGGCTGCCATGTATGAGGTCGCGGGTTCAATTCCCTTTGGGGGTCCCAGTGTGGAACATTTATTTGTATGTGATATTCACATAAAACTACTTCATAATATATGATACCTACCTTGAATTGGCGCTGAAGCGTAAGATACTACTGCTAACTGTATTTGTCCGCCACGGTATAGCGGTAGCGCGTTGGGCTGCCATGTATGAGGTCGCGGGTTCAATTCCCTTTGGGGGTCCCCAGTGTGGAACATTTTTTTGTATGTGATTCACATAAAACTACTTCATAATATATGATACCTACCTAGTATTGCGCTTGAAGCGTAAGAAATGATCATCTTGAAAAAGTAATTTTATGTAGTCATTCTTAAAATCGATCTGCCTTCAAATCGGCTTTGGAGGTCATATAGTGCGAATTTATTGATAAACAAATATTTTTGATTATTTATCATAATATAACGTTGGAATTGTAAAACTGTACATCGGATACATCATCTCGAGAAATGACAGTAAGCAGCTCAAGATCGCGCAGTAGTAATGAAACGTGCACTGACAGTTATTGTTTTGTAAGTCGTTTTAATTTTTAATAATCCGAATTCGATAAATCGGGTTGACAAATTTTAATGCGTATTGAAAAAAAATTATAGGAATGTCTAGTAAAATTAATAAATGTTCCAAAACAACGCAAAGACATTTAGATCGCTATGCGTGCATCACGTTCAACTATTGTTAGTAAAAGATGTTGAGAAGAAATTCCCGAGTGAGAGCATGTATGGAAGTCCACAAATTAAGCAGAGTTCAAGGCTGGGTGTTTGTATCACGTCGACTCATGTTGAGGTGGATAAGTGATGATATTATATAAAAGAAGATTGCATTCTAGTCGTTGTTCGTAGTGATCCAAATCTTGTGAAAAGCGTTAGCTACTATAATTGAGAGGGTGATGAGTGGGTCTAGTGATGAGGACGCCGAGAACCTGATGGCATAAATTTGTAAAATAGATGCATAGGTCTCTGTAGCAAGGTGCCCTGGCACACGGGAGGCCACGCGGCACCCACCGGAGGATTCTCTGCACTCAGAAGTCTGCTATTTTGGGCCCTTGTTAGGTGCCATGATTTGCAGCCATAGAGGAGAACAGGTATTATAATGATTACACAACTATAAAGATCGATTGCATTTCTTTAAACTGGACAGTTTAGAAAAAAGGAGAAAAGTAATCGATCTCACTTGCTTGCATAAAATTATAAGTAGTCACCTTGACACAACGCTAATAAGCGAAATCGGTCTGCGTGCCAATTTACGACTGCGTAATTCAGACATTTTCAGAGTTGAGCGCTTTTCCTCCAATACAGGATATTGGTTACAATCCTCTCTCTCGTATGTGCAGAGAGTACAATGTAATACACAGGGACAGCACTGAAGGTACAGATGGGACATCTTCGGAAGCTCCGTAGATGAGAAGAAGAAGGAAGAAGAGAAGGTTGTCCTCGAGATATTTGTGATCACTTTTGCTTTTATATGTGTGTTATATTTACTTAAGCATTGTGTGTATGTCACATTTTCATCAACATTATGTTTTGGTCATTCGATTAAGCATGATGTGAACAAATTTTAAAGGGCAATTGGTCTACCTAGGTATATTTTTATCTTCTTTTTGTATTATATTATATTATATTTAGTATCCTTTTGTCTGTTATTGTTCCGTATAATACAATAAAATAAAATAAATTAGAAGGTAACTAACCATGATTTAAAATAATTTAAAACAAGAGAATCCAATATAAAAATTAATGTTTACCTTACTGGCCCTGCGATGTTTTCACGAATATTTTTATTTTTAACTGAGCACTATAAAATCACTTTTACATTCGAAGTACGCACACTGTAAAAACGTCAAAAGTAAATATTCAGTTTATAAACACAGCGTAGTAGTTTTACACCTGAGATTTACAGAAAAAACTAAACGACGGTTAAGGAGCTTTTATTGAAAAGCACTTTTACACGCCTGAAGGTATGCAGCACTGATAATAAAACGATAATTAGTTTTAAAAGGTGATAATAAAAGTTAAAAGGAGTCCGTTCCGAAAATCCATAATCACTTTTGCACGTGGTATGTTGTAGAAATGATCAAATGAAATAGTCAGCAGATACCTATTATATGTAATATTATGTATATTAATACAGTAAAGCACTTTCAAACAAGAGCGAAGTAAAATAATTCAAAAGGTAATGGCGCTTTTACATTGAAAGTAGACCTTTATCAGAATGTTCAAATTTAATAGTCTGTAAGAATCACTGCTTAACACTTTTTACGGTAGTTGTAGAAGAAGATTAAAATAATATAAAGTTAGTTTGCACTTTAACACGCGGTATGTAAAAAGATCGCACAGAATGTTCGCACAGGTGACGGACGACTATTAGTTTGGGAAGCGCTGGTACGGTTTATATACACATTGCCGCCATTATTGGGTGTGACGTCACATAGGAATGGGGGAGGGGGGGGGGACATAGAGGAAAATTTTATTTAAATATTTCTATAATGATTATTAAACTTTAAGAAATGGAATTAAAATAGATAATAAAAAATGTATAAAACACATTTTGAGTGTGTCCAAATACTTGTAGACAAAAACTGGATTTCACCCATTACAGGCTAGTAATTACAATTTGACATCTCAACAGAGACGAGAAGTTTGGAAGGGAATATGGATATCTAGGCGTTTACAGGGCTTATGACCTGTCATTGGCTGGGTTAAGTGGACACTTGGTGTATTACAACATTCCCCATTTCACCTAGTATTATAAAACTTAGCTGGTAAAAGTTATAAGCATATCAAATTGAAGATTCATCTTCAGGCGTTTCCTAGTAGGTGATATAATTCGGTAAGAATCTCACTTGCAATCATTAAGGTTTCTGCTAAAATGCTTAGCAATTTTCTCAATGGATGACAGAGAGTTCACATGTGAAGCGTCGCGCCATTTTACTGTATATTGGCGGATATGGATCTCAAATACTAGGTGAAATGGGGAATGTTGTAATACATCAAGTGGCCACTTAACCCAGCCAATGACAGGACAGCCATGAGCCCTGTAAACGCCTAGATATCCATATTCCCTTCCAAATTTCTCGTCTCTGTTGAGATGTCAAATTGTAATTATTAGCCCGTAATGGGTGAAATCCAGTTTTTGTCTAAGTATTTGGACACACTCAAAATGTTGTTTATTTCTATGATGATTATTTAACTTTAAGAAATGGAATTAAAATAGATAATTAAAAAATGTATTTATTTAATACCGGGGTTAAGTGCCGGTAACAGAGTTAATGGTGCCTTAAAGTCGGTAGTATCTAATAAGTGCTTTATCAAAAGAGGCTAAATTAGCAGTGCATAATGGCGTTCTGGTGGGTGCCAACCCTTATGTATGGAAGCGAAGCATGGAGTTGGAAAAATAAGGATGAAAGTAGATTGAATGCAGTTGAAATGCGATCTCTCAGGCGAATGTGTCGTAAAATGATGTATGATAATGTTGAAATTAGAGCAGAATGCAAGGCCGTGATAAGCACTATCGACCAAATTAAGAAAGGTCTTTTACAATGGTTCGGTCACGTGGAGCGAATGGATGATGAAGGAACGGCTAAAGAAATATATGACGCGACGGTGCCTGGATGTAGAAGCCGAGGAAGGCCGAGAAAGACATGGCATGATCAAGTAAAACAAGTGGGCATGTAAGAAGTCGGAATAATCGACGTGCGTGCATGAGAAGATGTATGAATGTGGAGGAAGCAAGAGAAGTATGCCAGGACAGAGTGGTGTGGCGTTCTATCCTCTCTGCCTACCCCTTCGAGGAAATGGCGTGATGGTTAGTTAGTTAGTTAGTTAGTATCTATATCTTATCCTACTTGTGTCCCTTGAAATTCAACTACTCTTACTACTTCCCCTTATCCGTACCCAATGGTGCATAGGGCACTGCATTATTAGGTAAACCAAGTGCAGTGTATTTTGATGGCGTATTTATTCATTTATTAGGCAAGATGACATATGAAATAATTGTATCTGAAAACTACATTGAAATAAATACTTTTTTCATGTTAACCCCCGTTTACCCCTTCGGGGGTCGAACCCGCGACCTCGTGCATGGTAGTCCGAGGCGATAACCACAACGCCACGAAGCGGACAATTCATAGCTACCCTCGCGACTAATAACTCATAATTTGAAAAACCCACAAATTCTAAAATCAGTTTTTATTTAATGTTATTTTAATTAATCCCTTTTACCAAAGGTACCTAATAGAAAAAAAACTCGGTAATTAGGCATTTAGAAAATAAAGTATTAAGGTAGACCAAGATAATGGTGTAATTTAAATTTCAAGGAAAAATGATATAGTTAGTTGCTAACAGATAATTATTAAAATTAGCTATTTGTATGACATTTTGAAAAGGTTCCAACTAACATTTTTACGAAAAAATCAATGATATAATTTTCATAGATAAGCTATTTTCTTCCGCCCCTTGTCATGTCCAGATTTAGACAATTGTCTCAATTTCAACTTTTTAGAGGGAAACTTCTTCTTCTTTTGCCACGTTCGCTCCTATGTGGAGCATGTGGACATCACTAGATCCCTCCAGGAGACCTGGTCACCAGCCAGCTCTCTCGCCTCCTCGCACGTTAGGCCCGCATCCATCAGCTCCACCGAATACAACCGTAGGATGGTCATCGATGTGGAGCGAATGAATGATGAAAGAACGGCTAAAAGGATTTACGATGCGAGTGTGTCTGGTTGTAGAAGTCGAGAAAGGCCGAGAAAGACATGGCATGATCAAGTACAACAAATACTTGAAAGAAATTGGTATTGTGAAAAGTCGCAATAATCGACGTGCATAATGAGAAGATGTATGAATGTGGAGGAAGCAAGAGAAGTATGCCAAGACAGAGTGGTGTAGGGTTTTATCCTCTCTGCCTACCCCTACGGGGAAATGGCGTGATGGTTAGTTAGTTAGTCACTTTGCAAACTTTTACCAGCTCTAGCACTGAATATCAAAAATGAACATAGAACCACTTTAAAATAATGTAACGCAAGCCACTTACAACGTATACCCATATACAATAACATATAATTGTTTTTCAAAAATATTTCATGGAATAATTATGTACATTCTCAAAATGACCGGAAAGTATAATAATAAAGAATACCATTTAAATGCAATTAAGCTCCCAATATAAATTATGAGAAATTAGTCCATATTTTTCAAAAACTTTTTTATTTACTACTTATTCACAAGATAGTGAAGTGATTCTTGATAATTTTAATTACTAAATAACCATCACGCCATTTCCCCGTAGGAGTAGGCAGAGAGGATAAAACGCCATACCACTCTGTCCTGACAGACTTCCTTTGCTTCCTCCACATTCATACATCTTCTCATGCACATACGCCGATTATTCCGACTTTTCACACGTCCACTTTCAAGTACTTGTCGTACTTGGTCATGCCAGGTTGTCTTTCTCGGCCTTCCTCGGCTTCTACATCCAGGCACACTCGCATTTAAACTTCTTTTAGCCGTTCTTTCATCACTCATTCGCTCCACATGACCGAACCATCGTAAAAGCCCTTTCTTAATTTTGTCGATAATGCTTATCTCAGCCTTGCACTCTGCTCTGATTTGACATTTGTACACCTATCATACATAGTCTTACCACACATAGATCGCATTTCAACAGCATTCAGTCTACTTTCATCCTTTTCATGCGTGATATCTCGGACTGGTACCGAAGCGTATGCCTGATCACCTTCATGTAAAAAAAATTATCAATATACACTGAGGCAAATGGCCTGTTGAGGTGGTTAAATAAATAAAATAATCATCATCATCATCATACTATATCCGCTCCCTATGTGGAGCATATGGAATCCACAAATTGCCTCCAGGCCGGCCGCCAGCTCCCGTGCATCCTCCCAAGTCAAGTCTACGTCCCGCAGCTCTGACGCAAACTGCCGACGAATTGTCAACAGTGGACGACCAGGACGCCGAGAACCTGACGCCTCGTAAAATAGGCAAGCATGGTGGCGGCTCTCGGGAGGCATACGTAGTATATTGCCTAGCCAGCCGAAACGCCTTCGCCGAATGACAGTAGATACCGAGGGTTGCCGTGTCCGTTGCCTCACCTCTGTGTTCCTTACAAAGTCAAACCACCGCACACCTAAAATCCTTCTAAGACACCTATTCTCAAAACTCAGAAGTCTGCTATCTTGGGCCTATCTGCTATCTTAAAATAATAATACATCAATATATTTGCATTTTATGCAAACTTTAACAGCAGTTTGTGGAATCCATATGCTCCACATAGGGAGCGGATATGATATGGTGATGATGATGATTCACAGCTTTCAAAATTTACGAATACACCATAACTCGTAAATTCTTAAGTAATTGGGTTTTTTAATATTTCATGGAAAAAATGTGCAAGTTCTCAAAATGAGCGTCAGGTAATTAAAAATGTAATTTAAATCCTATTAAGCTCCTTAATGTTGTTAGATTGTTAACTTCTTATATGTACTGTCAAGGAGGTTAATTTAGTACCTATCTATAGATAGATAATATTGCATTTTAAAGACGTTTATGACTCTAATTTTTCATTATATTTTCGTTACATTAAGGTACATATCATATCAGAAAACATACAAAACCAATAGAATAAACCACTGAAAGGTTTTCACAAGTATAGTAAACATTATCATCATCATCATCATACCATATCCGCTCCCTATGTGGAGCATATGGAATCCACAAACTGCCTCCAGGCCAAGCGATCGGCCGCCAGCTCCCGTGCATCCTCCCAAGTCAAGTCCACGTCCCGCAGCTCTGGCGCAAACTCCCGACGAATAAAAGAGTAAACATAGGTAAAAAATTAATATTCTCAACATAAAATCCATGCAGGGTGTATGGCAGATTAAGTAAAATTTCTCAAACTCTTAATAAAACACGTTTTTTTGTTTTGTTTTCTTTATGGATAGTACTAATTTGACTAAATATTAAATAAGTATAATATAAAATATTTGATACGAATTTGCAAAAAAAAAATTGAAAAAAAAAAACAAAAAAAAAGTGGTACCTACTGCAAAATCGACTCCAAATATTATGTAGATTCACTGGTTTCCCTCTTGTACATCGAATTTTGTTACACCCTGTATAGGTATATAAAAATGTGTCACGGTGTTGTTTGTGGTCGCACTCCTCCGAAACGGCTTGACCCATTTTTATGAATTTATTTGATGTACCTATAATGGAGTTCTGGTACCAACCCTCATGTATGGTAGTGAAGCGTGGTGTTGGAAAAACAAGGATGAAAGTAGACTGAATGCTGTTGAAATGCGATCTATGTGTGGTAAGACTACGTATGATAGGTGTACAAATGTCCAAATAAGAGCAGAGTGCAAGGCTGAGACAAGCATTATCGACAACATTAACAAAAGGTCTTTTACATTGGTTCGGTCATGTGGAGCGAGTGGATGATGAAAGAACGGCTAAAAAAATATATGATGCGACTGTGCTTGGATGAGGAAGCCGAGGAAGGCCGAGAAAGACATGGCACGATCAAGTAAAACAAGTGCTTGAAAGTGGGCGTGTAAGAAGTCGGAATAATCGACGTGCGTGCATGAGGAGATGCATGAATGTGGAGGAAGCAAGTGAAGTGTGCCAGGACAGAGTGGTGTGGCGTGCTATCCTCTCTGCCTGAATGGCGTGATGGTTAGTTAGTTAGTTTACCTATAATCACGATTTCCCGCCAAAAAAGGTCATTATATGGTAATATTTTAACCAAGTTTTGATGTAAGTAGCGCCTTAAATGGAAAAAGTACATAGCCACTTCTCTGGTTCTACGCATCAACTATATATTCAGTACGACCCTTTTTGTGCGCTTAGGAGACGGGTGCTTAAAAAGCATCCGTTTGCGGTCAATCCGTTTTTATAAGCTCAGTTTTTAAATAAATAAAAAAATATTTTTCACAGAAAAATTTCATATATTCATTACTAATCACTCAAAAAAAATACGGAATTTAAAAATATAGTTCACTTGATCATCAGTTTTTTGCAAATATCTCAGTAACTCCTGCAACGGAGATTTCTAAGTTTGCTTCTAATACCCCCTCATTTAAGCACAGTAAAAACTAAAACACTTCAATTACAATTTGACATCTCAACAGAGGCAAGAAGTTTGGAAGGAAATATGGATATCTAGGTGTTTACAGGGCTTATGACCTGTTATCGGCTGGCCACTAGATGTATTACAAACATTCCCCATTCCGCCTAGTATTTAGGTAATATCCCCTATCTGCCAATTATCAGAACTTGTATATATAAATACAGTGAAATGGCGCGACGCTTCACATGTGAACACTCTCTGTCATTGGCTGAGAAAAGTGCTAAGCATTTTAGCAGAAACCTTTATGATTGCAAGTGAGATTCTTAACGAATTATTCACCTACTAGGAAACGCTCCAGCTATGCATTGATACACTCAAAATGTTGTTTACAAAAACACTTGATTATATTTGAGAACAGTGACTCTGGAGTTATAAAAATGTAAAAAATAACACACAAGTTTTACTGTACTCGGCAATTTATTTTAAATATATTAAAAAAATACATTTTCAGTACAAAATCCTACATTAAATTAATAAATAATGTATCAAGCTATTTGAAAAATTTTATCCAAGAATTTAATAAAATTATATTACAGATATTGTAGATATTAGGAATGAGTTAGAAATGGCGCGACGGCTGCACATGCATGAGGTCTCTGTCATCGATTGAGATGGGGGCTAATTTGATTTTTATTAGAATGTGATTTTCATGATTGTTTCAGTGTGATTCTTAGACCGAATGTATATCACCTATCATCTAGTCTAGGAAACGCAGCATTAGGACACACTCAAAATGTTGTTTACTAAAAACACATTGATTGCTGATAAGGGAGGGTCTCTGAAGAGTTATAAAATATGTAAATTAATGTGACACAAATTTTTTTTTTTAAAAATATTTTTTATTAAGTACGCTATTTGATCATGATACATATTCAGTAGTTAATCCTACATTAAGTTTTATACAAAAAAAAGCTATTTGGCAAAAATTACCCAAGAATGGAATTAGCAGTTTTCTTACAGATACAAGTAGAGATTAGGAATGAGTATAGTAATGCGAACGGCTGCTATAGTGATTCGACACCCTAATTCCCGATTTTTTTTAAATAATTAACCAAAGAATTTACTTCTACATAAAATATGTACTTTTATAGCGAGTTCTTTCTTTAAGTAAATGCAGTGTAAGACTGATCATCTAGTCCTCATGTTCGCCGCACTAGCTGTAGCAATGCAGTGCCTTATGCACCATTGGGTGCGGATAAGAAAGGGTGGAAGTAGAAGAGATTAAGAAATATGAAATGAATGTGATGGAAATTTGATTTTTTTAAAAATATTTTTTTATTAAGTACGCTTTCGATTATGATACGATTTCGGAGTTACTGCTCCTTAAAGTCTTTGTACAAAAAAAAGTTGTGGCAATATTAGCCCCCGAAATGGGTTAGCAGTTTTCTTAAATACAAGTAGGGTGGGTGCTATAGTAATTGAACATGCTATAGTAATTGGACACCCTAATTTAGATTTTTTTTAAATAATCTTAACCAAAGAATTTACTTCTACCAGAAATATGTACTTTTTTAGCGAGTTCTTTCTTTAAGTAAATGCATTCATACATTTGTTTTAATTCTAGTTATTATTTAAGTCTAATGGGTCGTGTATGTATTGAAAATGCTTGCAAAAATATAGCTATGTAATTATTGAAATTTGGTATGCAAAATAATTGTTTTGTAAATTCTAAATTTGTGAAATACAAACTTGGGTTCTATTATACTAATTATGTAAATATTCAATTCTGTTTAGTACTACAATGTGTTATGTATAATACTATAATGCCCTGACTCGACACGGACTATCTAGTGAGTCGGGGCCAGATCATTGGCATGGGTTTCTACTGATTGAGTCGCCATCCCATTATTGTGATTTATATAAAATGTGAAATGAAATAAATAAATAAAAAATTTAATAGCGTAATGTAAAAATGACATTTTATTCGACAGCGAATCTCAAACTTGTGAAAAAACTAGATCTTGTTAGCCCCTAGGAAAAATTTCCTTCATAACTCAGAACTTTTACAAGCTTTGAAGGCTTGAATCCTCCGAAAAAGAATTTACTAGAAGGGGCGGGTCCATACTAATTTTCTAAAAATATACGCTTCCTAGGGTTAATTTCATAACACCACTTATTATCAAATTCCACTCCAGCACTTAGGCCAATACACGAAACGTAGATGTCTAGTGATGACGTAGATGCCTATTGATGACGTAGTGAGTGACGTAGTGGGTAACTAGACACCTAGACACGGTAGTATTTTTCAGTATGAAATATCACTTCTTCAAAATTAAATCGAAGCTTGAATCTATCAGTATTTGTCAATATTTCTTTGATAAATTAAGAAATAGTATATGTATAATGCAAGAGAAAATTTAAATTGTATTAATCTTTTACTAATTTCAATTAGGTGGCGTTTTCACCATTAAATTTCTCCCAAAATAATACCTTAAATGTTATAATTAAGTTCGTACAGTTCCAACAATACTTTAGTTTGTAATTTTTTTTTCTTGAGTGTCCAATAACTATGGCATTCACCCTATATTAAAACAAAGGATGTTATATTTCATAAGACATGTGATTCATTTTAATACAGTAACTAAAATGTTTTATAAAAAGGCTTAAGACGATAGATATTAGTAAAATAAATACCTTAATAATATCTCCGTATCATTTAATAATGGAATGCGACAAAAGATTATTTATATCACCATAAATTAATATTAAAAAAAATTACACAAATTTTATTTAAAATTTATTTACAAAAATTAACAATATTAATATATTTACACAAATTCTTACTAAAAATTGTTATTACTGTTCGACAAAATGGGTACAAAAAACATATTAAAATTTAAATGAGCCGATTTCAGATTTTTTAAATATGAATTTTAAAACGAGTATGTTATAAAAGTTCATCACCATCATCATCCATACGCTCCCTATGTGGAGCGTATGGATTCCACAACTTTTCGTTCCACACCATGCGATCGGCCGCTGGTTCCCGTGCGTCCTCCCCAGTCAGGTCCACGTCCCTCGGCTCTGACGCAAACTGACAGATTGTCAACAGTGGACGTCCAGGACGCCGAGAACCTGATGCCTTGTGAAACAGGCAAGCGTGGTTAAGGCTCTCGGGAGGCATGCCCAGCCAGCCGGATGACAGTAGATACCAAGGGTTGCCTCACCCTGTGTTACTTACATTATATAAGTACAAATTTATAATATTCTGGTTATTAAATAAATACTATACAAAGTCACTTTACAATATTTTTTATGGCAAACAGTTTACTCCTACATATTTTTATTTACATAAATTCTTCACAACTTCTTATTTCAATATTATTACATATTATATTTCGATATTTCGATAGTGGCAAATAAGAACTTATCAAAAGAAGCAAAATTAGCAGTACACAATGGAGTTCTGGTACCAACCTTTATGTATGGTAGTGAAGCGTGGTGTTGGAAAAAGAAGGATGAAAGTAGACTGAATGCTGTTGAAATGCGATATGTATGATAGGTGTACAAATGTCCAAATTAGAGCAGAGTGCAAGGCTGAGATGAGCATTATCGACAAAATTAAGAAATGGCTTTTACGATGGTTTGGTCATGTGGAGCGAATGAGTGATGAAAGAACGGCTAAGAGAAGTTTATGCAAGTGTGCAAGTGTGCCTGGATGTAGAAGCCGAGGAAGGCCGAGAAAGACATGGCATGACCAAGTACGACAAGTACTTGAAAGTGGACATGTGAAAAGTCGGAATAATCGTGCAATAATAATGCATGAGAAGATGTATGAATGTAGAGGAAGCAAAGGAAGTCTGTCAGGACAGAGTGGTATGGCGTTCTATCCTCTCTGCCTACCCCTTCGGAGAAACGGCGTGATGGTTAGTTAGTTAGTTATGATTTTAAAGTATAGAGGGGTATATTTTTACGATAAGAGCCATATATATTTAAATATTTTCATTCAAAACTTTGTATTTGAAAATTAGAAATCGTAAGACGCCATTTTATCGCGTTGGTACGCACTGCAAGAATTGTAGGTTATGTTATGTAATGACTTTAAAAATATAAATTACAAAATGTTTTAGAAATTTTACACCAACATTGTGTATTTTGCAGTAAACAGAGGGCTTTATGATTTTTTTATGCGTTGTTCAGCTTAATTAAAATGAAAATAAGTTATTATGACAGACAGAGATACTAACTACACACTGATGATGAAAAACATGATTGTAAATGATGAAAATTACAATTGTAAATGTTAATAAATGTTATAAATCAACATTTTGTATGGGTAACCTGAGGTTACAATGAAAGCCCCACCCTTTCCCTAGACTGCTTTAAAGACTATTGAGTCTTTTTTCAGTCCAGCCAACTCTACCGATTTTTTCAACAAGCTAAACCGCGATTTTAAGATTGTTAGTGTGATAAAAATACGGATGAATTTACGTAATGTACGCGAACAAATGCTTTCATTGCCCCTACCACTGTCTCGGCTTATGTATTATAATTGTCATTGTTTCCATCACCCAAACCAACCAGAGTCGGCCCAAATTAACAGTGGTAGGGTATGTTAGTTTCTACCCCGATCATTATTTATTAGTTATTACTACCACCCGTGTGGAGGTTAACCTGAGGTTGCCGCACCGGGTGCCGTGGATCATTTCAAACACAGTACTTTGCGGGTTAAACTGACGACAACACATTCCATAAACTTGTACGCGGCGCCATCAAATATTAAAAACAATATTTGACAGTTAAATCATTTATCTCTGTCTACTGCATAGAAAGATAGACTTTCACGAGGAAAGAGAGGTTCATTGGTTCAACGGTAGATGACTAATATTAACACAACATTAAATGTTACAATTTAGTTTCATGCTTGATCATTCCTAATTTACTAATCCCGTACATTCTGTTTCTCAGCTGGCGGCCGTGCGCGGGGGAAACGCCGGCGTAGAACGGCTGCCGCTCGCCGTTGACGAATCCGCCGTTGAACCTCGGCCCGTCCTTCCCGTCCGCCCCGGTCTTGCCGCCGTCGTCGCGGCCACCCCCGTCCAACCGCTGATCGGCCCCGTCCTCCGAGTTGAAATCGTCCGGAGCCATCTTGGCGTAGATGGAGACATTCTGGCAGCTCAGTTGGGTGTTGGAGTTCAGGTCCTGGGCTGGTCTCCTTTTCTCCTGTACTTCTGTGAAGTGTGAGCTGCTCGGCTGGCTGAGAGAGTGCTGGTGCTGCGAGGGAGTCGGCTTCCTGGACTGGAATTTGGAGTTCTGGTCGGCTACGTTTGTGGGGGATTTTTGCATGTCTCCGTGTGGAGATTTGCGGTTGGCCGACGCGTTTGACAGGCGCTCGGATTCGTTGTCGTCTCCGCTGTCAACATCGCCTGTTAAATAAAACATTGTTAACTTATAAAAGATCATACATTTTTTAAATAGCATATGACCTGTCACATACATACCCCATTCCGCTTATTAGCGAATATCCACACCAGTTGGAATTTGTGTATATGCTATAGGTATTGAAGCCAATGCTGATAGGGTAACCATATTGTGAAAATATACAATTTTATATTTAACATTTGATTTTAAATTACGATGTGCAATCAATGAACATTTTCGAATAATTTATTTAAGAGGATATCAGGTCACGTGACCAAACCCGCTTCGCCATATATAACAATTATTGCAGATACATTAGGAATAATGTGATTTTGTTGTTTTCTGCTTAGTTTTTATCCAATTGATATACTACATAAGTACATTCAAATTAATATAAATTAGCAATTCTTTACAGAAAAAAACCTATAAATATTTACATTCTAATTAAATATATTCACATTTTGCTATCATATCAAAAACTGTAAAAATAATATTTTAGTGTAATATTGCAACATCCGAAAAAAGAACAGGATATAATAAAAAACGGTTTTGTACAGTAAAAAAGTCATATACAAATGTTAATATAAAAAATATTAAGTAAAATTTTAAAAAAAAGTATGGCAGATTAAGTAAAATTGCACAAATTCTTGTTAAAATGCAGTTTTTTATTTTGTTTTCTTTATACTTTATATTCCTGTATTTGAGCATTACCTATTCCTATAAATATTTATTAATTTTCTTTAATTTTTAATTAAAAAAATTAACATGTCAAAGGTACTTGTACTGTAAATAATTGAATAAATAAATATTATGGTCACCGTATGTTTTCTGTCAAATTTTTACAGCCAAAAACTTTGAACCAATCAGGTCATGCGATTTTACGAACACATTTAAATAACTTCATATTACACATAATATTTGTTTATGTGTTAGTATTGGCTTTCTTATGTGTCGACATCTATACCCTGCTACATGTTTTGAATGCATTCCAGTTTGGGAGCGATTTCAATGCCATCTATTGACAAAAGCAAGAAACATAAGAAATAGCTCACCATCGCTGCTATTGGTGCTGGCTACAAAGTGGTCTGGTCTCATTATTCTGCGCTGCCTGTTTCTCCTGTAGTACTTAAATTCTCTCGGGAGAGTGTAGGAACGAGGCAGGGAGATCTGAAACATACAAGGTTTATTTTAACAAAGTAGGAATACATTTTTTGAACAAAGTTTTTGAGATGGTTGACCGTAGTGGAGTGGACAACTACGCCTGGCAATTTGTTAGGGAACGAAGTTTTTCTTAGGGTTGAGATGAATTGCAGACGATAGAGCTTCCAGTTGTGGCCCCGTAGATTGGTGTTGGGATTCAGCTGATACATCTCGTGCAGGGGGCAGTCATAGTAATCATTTAGTATCTTGTAAGTTTCAATTAAATCTCATCTCTTCTGTCGCTTTTCCAATGATGTAAGTCCTAGTGCTTTTAGTCTACAGTGATATGGTGTATTTTTCAATAATTTGAGGATTTTTGTAGCATATCTTTGGACTTTTTCCAGTAGTTCGATGTCTTAAGTGAAGTATGTATGATTGTGTGTCTTATACAGGATGTAACAAAACTCGATGTACAACCTGAAAACTGGTGAATCTACATCGTATTTGGAGACAATTGTGTAATATGACTTTTTAATCTGAGCATGAAAAAAAATTCTTTTTTTCTTCTCACATAAGTATGGAAAATGAAGTAAAATTGCTCAAATTCTTATTAAAACGCGTTTTTCAATTTTGTTCTCTTTATGGATAGTATTAATTTGACTATAAAGACATGATATTTGATAACATTTAAAAAAAAATCAACTTCATACTCAATTTTCTCAAAAACTAAGGGTCAAATCAAAAAATTTTACTCTACAAAATCGACTCCAAATATGATGTAGATTCACTGGTTTCCCGCTTGTACATCGAGTTTTGTTACACCCTGTATATTAGCTGCAGGTAAGAGAAACTTAACGAAGTAAATTTGAAGATAAAAGATGGGTTAGTTACCTGGCTGTCTATGTCACTGGGAGGCCTACAGGGAAGATCAGGGGGCTCCCCATCCCCGCTGCTCAGCGCCTCGCCACCTACCGACTGCTGGCAGCAATCCGTGTCGTGCTGGCCTCTGGAAACCACCAAATATTGCTCCATCATCACATTCAAAGACAGCGTCGATTGTTTTACCCATCGCAATGCAGAACCAACCTGCCAATGGTTAAGACCACTTTATACGGGACAGTTTACTGTGCAGTTTCTTGTTCAGAAAACTACACAGTTTCTTGTACCGTTTTCTAACCAATAAAAACTACGCGGTGTAAATTTTACCTTTACACGGCACAGTTTACTGTCTGTAGGCATGCGCAGAACGCGACAGTCGGACCATAGAATTCACAGTCGGACTGCCATAAATGTTGCCATACTAATAATCTCTATCGTCGCCTATCTTATCGATTTTTTGCAGATCTATCGATTTTGTGGAAATTTATCGAATCTACTGAAAATGTACAACCGATGTACCGATTTTGGAGTCATTTAAATATAAAAAAGAATTTATTTTATGCAATTATAAGCGCAGATAAATTCAACATGTTATGAATAACTTTAGGAAATTCTACCGATTTTACAATTTGGCAACATTACTCATTTGTCAAATAGTCGTTATTCGATATTTTGAATTTTGATCTAGGATTTCAGTTCATATTATTTATTAAATTATATTCATATTCGCCATCATAAAAGTTTATCAAGGTTTATTTGTAATATTACCGATACTATTGAATATTGTGAAAAAATGTGTGGAATTAGCGCACAGTGAGAATCTGACACTAGCACACAGTTTCTCATCCAGTTTTAGCTTTATACGGGACAGTTTTCAGACTGCACAGGAAACTGACCGCCGTTTGCGTTCAGCTGTCGCGGAGACATGTTGTCTATCAATCTGTTTACTTGGTTGTTTGATCGCTCGAAGGAGTTACCGGCAGAGCCAGTGTCGGTGTAAACTGTTCGCGGACTCATGTTAGTTATGTTACGTGGACTCGCTGATTTGCTGTTTTCGTACGGAGTGTTTCTAGCCACCGCTTCTATAGACGGCGAAAAATTAGAAACTCTAGACGTTGGGCCATTTTCCAAAGGGCCCTGGTAATTCCTCTGCAGCCTAGAATTATTTTCATTCGTGTTTTGACTGTGTAGAACCGTTCGGGGGCTGCTCGAGTCTCCGTACAGCAGTCTCGCCTGTTCGCTAGCCCTCTGCATGTCGCTGATCTGCCGATCGCTCGGGTAAACGTTTTGCCGATGCTGTCCGGAACTGGCGATAAACTGCCTGGGGTTTTTGCTCCGCGGGAGAATCTGCCTGGTCAAGGAATTGTTCTGTTCCCCGTTTGAGATTTGAGAACTCGGCGACATGTTTCTGTTATTGCTGCACTGCGGTACGCTTTCGTAATTCCCAGGAATATTGATCGGGAAAATCGTTGAGGAGTTTTTGCCTATGCTAGGGATTTCTGTATAGCTAGGAAAGCTGCCTAAGAATTGTCCTACGAGGTTCGTGGCGGCCAGAGCGTTTTGTGAGAATCCGCTGAAGTTTTCGTATCCGTTGTTTTTGTTGTTTCCGCTTAATAGACCGGCGCTTGCGAGTCCGTCGTACATTTTTTGATTCTGTTGGCAATTTGTCTGTCCCAGAGTGTTTAAGTTCTCGAAGCTTTGTCCTAAAGAGCCGAGTTCCGGGCTTGGGGGAGCCCAAGTGAGTGGTTCTAAGTCTATATGCTTCTTGGTCCTCGGTATGGGCTGCCTCTGAAGACTGGAGTATATTTCGTCTCCGGAGATCATGGCGTTGTTGGCGAGTTTTCCTTGCTTTATCTCCTCCTCTATGATCTTCAGTTCCGCCAGTTGTTTTTGCTTCTTCTCCTGCAGTTTCTGGTGGATGTTGACCCGGGAACCGATTGACGAGCCCTCGTTCTCCGATGAACCCTGTAAAAAGATATGACATTAGAGGACAGCCTTTAAAGAGTATAATAAGAATTTTTCATTCCTACATCCTACTCACACAATGAGAGTGGTTGTGAGGAGCAGGCAGTGGCCTCCTCCAGAAGGGGAGGGGGGCGGGGCGTGGGGCGCGCAGCGGAGCGGGGGGCGCGGCGGGTGGCGGCACAAACGACGTCGGCTTCTTCTTCTTCCTCTTAGTGGCGGCGCTGTAACATAATAAAATTGTTGAAAAACCTGGCCTAATGACCTTTAAGTTTCAGTTCATTGTTTGTAGTTTGTTGAAATAATTATTTTATTTGGTTGATACGTCACTTTTTCAGAAAAAATTTCTAAATAATTTTCAAGCGAAGTTAAATCTGAGAGCGATGGACTGAATAGATTGTTCATGCTCCTTGTAGTAAGTTATGCAGAGAAGTTCCTCCTGGCACTTACTTCCCGATGACAGGATTGGTGAAGCGACAGTTGAAGACTCCGGGGATGGCGTTCCTCTGCGGGTGGTAGCCACCGCAGTAGAGGGCCTTGCCAGGAGCTGGTTGCAGCTCCCCGTTACCTGATGCAGCTGGCCCGTCGTAGCATCCGTCTCCGTACTGTCCGGAACCTGAGAACATTTTACGTAAAAGGCTCATTGCATAAAATTTTCTAATAAAAGAAAAAATCACAAAATCATCAGTGAACAACGTCACCAACGTCACAAACACCAAGGCTTGAGAAAAATCACTTTAGGTTTTTGTGCTCTCAACGGGAATCGAGCCCAGAACCTCTGTATCGTGAGTGCTTCCTTTTCACGCAACCAAGGTACAGCTATTGAGAGGATAAGGACACTGAGAGAAGGGTTAGTGCCGGAAACAGAGTTAATGGTGCCTTGAAATCGATAGTGGCAAATAAGAACTTATCGAAAGAAGAAAAATTGGCAGTACACAACAGAGTTCTGGTACCAACCCTTATGTATGGTAGTGAAGCGTGGTGTTGGAAAAAGAAGGATGAAAGTCCCTTCTGGTGAATTCTTGTTTGAAGAACTACACTTACTTATTTTGTTATCCAAGTTGTTTGAGGGTAATGGAGGTAGCCTTCCTCCAAGCTCGTAACCTAATCTTCTAACATGGAAATATCTGCAAAAAACAAATTCAATATGAGGTTCATTTAAATTAAAATTGAATTTATTTACACAAAAATATTTTATACAATATACGCCGTGTAACCAAACTCGATGTACAAGCGGGAAACCAGTGAATCTACATCATATTTGGAGTCGATTTTGTAGAATTAATTTTTTTTATTTGACCCATAGCATAGCGGTAACGCATTTGGCTACCGTGCATGAGGTCGCGGGTTCGATTCCCGCAGGGGGTCAACATGAAATATTTATTTACATGTGATTTTCATATTAATATTTCATGTCTGATTCCTTGGACTGTTATTGAGGTGTAAGACTGATCATCTTACCTTCATGTGGTAAAATGATCAAGGTACACTGCAGTTGGTGTACCAATGCAGTGCCCTATGCACATGATAAGGGATAGTAGTAGTAGTAATAGTTTTCGAGAAAATTAATTAAGAAGTTTATTTTATTTTTGCAAATTGTCATCAAATGTCATTTATTTAGTCAAATTAATACTATTCGTAAAGAAAACAAAATAAAAAAACGCATTTTAATAAGGATTTGTGCAATTTTACTTAATTGATGAGAAGAAAAATTCGACTAATTCGACTCCAAATATGACATAGCCAAATATGACCATTTCTCTGTTTACCTGTAGTAGAGCAGCATGAACGCGATCCCCGCGGAGAAGGAGGCCAGCACGAAGAGCGGCAGGGCGGCCAGCCGGAGCCCCTGCAGGCCCCCTGGCCGCCCCCACACCCCCACCAGCCACACGGACACCAGCAGGCAGTTCTCCACCAGCATCACGAGGTAGAACGTCACCTGGTGACAGATAACAAAGATGGAAAAGACATATTTTTAAAAATTGTTCTATTTTCCCAATGAGAGAATTATCATTTTACATTGTAATAATGGCTAGAATAGCGTTGGGAATATGGGCATTGTGTCAGCTTCCTCGGGAACAGGACCAACTGGGAGATCAGGATGATGGTGGGTCAACAATATCCGTTTAGAAGTCAAATAAGAATGTCAGTCACGCTATTTTATGCAGGACTTTAAATTTTTGCTGTTGCAAATGCATAAGCAAATTGCAGGACCAAAGTTTCCAAGTGAAGTTAAGTCAAGAGGGCGACAGCATCGGTCAAGTCAAAAGAAAATCATGATGCCGCCACCCTTATGATCCCTCAGTGTCTCCATATCGAAATTCTCTTTTTTTTCTTTATTAATGTAAATAAATATATAAAAAACAAGAATACAAATTAATACAGTCAACAAAATGTGTACAAACTTGTACAGAAGTATCCTTTTTGAGTTTGTACAGAAGTATCCTACACCAATAAAGTTAGACTACCAAAAATGCTTAGCTATCTGCTCAACAGATGTCACTCATTAAAATCTGTCGAAAAACCAACTCAAATGTGGATACTTCTGTACAAACTCAACATAAATAGAAGTTTTAAAAATTTGTCATATATGGTTGTCAGATGATAGGCGGAATGGGGAATGTTGTAATACATCAAGTGGCCACTTTACCCAGCCAATGACAGGTCGTAAGCCCCGTAAACGCCTAGATAACCCACATTCGTTTCCAGAGTTTCTCTGTCTCTGTTGAGATATCAATAATATCTGATATCAGCCCAGCATGGTTATAATCGGCGCCTATAAAGTTCCGTAATTATTGACAGGCAACCATAGACCGAAAAATGCAATACTTCATGTTTTTTTTTCTTTACGATAGTGAAGCGACATGTTCTTTAGCTCTGATATTTATCGATATCGATGTTTATTGAGCCTACTTATGCAACGAGGATTATTCAAGTTGATTTTTTTCCATGAAAAAAAATAAAATGTGATTTTAATTAAAACCTATTTGTTTTTTTTTCTTTGTTTGTCGCGACACAGAATTTCTCAATTTACATTACGACAATAAAAATAGTCCTATGCATATTTGGGTTTTCTGTAGCTCCTGCACCCGATGACAAACTCCAATTAAGGAGTTTATCGGGACTGTATTTAAAGTTTCTTTTGTAAAGAAATTATGTATTTTTATTTTAATTTTGTTATTAACTAAAAAAAAAAGTGTACTAAAAAAAAAAAAGTTTTACGACAGCGCTTTCGTAATATAAACTCTGCTTTAAACGTCTGGGTATGTTTATAAACTACAAAATGTTGAGCAAAAATAAAATATAAATGTGTTAAATTGATTAAAACTTCTTCATAAATAAAGTCGATTTTTATGAGAAATCGATTCGGTAACGCATTAGGACATCCCTAATCAATACATAATCGAGCTGTCAAAAGTAAAATAAACGCTTGGAAATTCAATAAAAAAGCAATGTTTAGGAATATTCATGTTTTTTTTTAGGATTATTAAATCACATTTTCACAAGGCGTCCAAAATACATATCACCGGAGTGTGAGGAATCTTTCTTGTACCAAAAGGCTCCGTAAGGGAAGAGTGTAGAAGGCATTTAAAGTATTCTACAGAAAATGTAAAAAAAATTGTTTTTACAGCCAGTATAATTATATTTTTTATTTATTTATTTATGGAAAAATCCCATTTTAAAATACAGAGTTAAGCATAAAAGGGATAACAAGCAGAACATTAAATTGGTGAAGCTAAGACAGTGAGAAATAAATGTGGACACACTCAAGACAGGATTGGGTTTACCTCAGTGAATGTTTAAATCTAGATAGACTTACACCGAAGAAGTCCAGATCCTGTCTTGAATTTACAATACGACAAAATCGAGACAAATGGGGCATGAAAACCATAGTTAGTTTTGTGGTGACTAAGGAACAGCACGTCATTATTCTCAACCTACGGACTGGAATACAGAAAGTCACTTAAGTCAGTAAAGATGGTGCATCTATCATCCCATTTAGCAATTTAAATATGAAAATGGAATCAATGTTAGATCTACGCTTTTGAAGACTAGAGATTCTCAACATTGACTCCATATTTTCATAGGTGTAATCATCTCTCCCCAGACTGATCATCCATAATGACAATGAAAAACATTCTCCAGGACCAAACAACTAGATGTCTTTTTACTTACTTACTTTCTACATTAAGTCGTCGATATACACTTCCTATGTGGATACAATTAAATGATCATCATCATACTTCAGCCACTGCTGGACATAGGCCTCCCCCTGCCGTCTCCACTTCTCCTGATCCTGCACCGCCCCCATGCACTGTCTTCCAGCAGACTTCCTGATGTCGTCCACCCATCTAATCCTTGAGGCCTCTGGTTTCTCGGTCTCCACACCAGAACGCGTTTCGTCCACCTGTCGTCCGTCATTCTGGCTTTGTGACCGGGCCCATTTCCACTTCAACCCTCACAAATCAACCAGCAATTCGCTCCACCACTTCGCAGACCTTTGTCTGGCGTCGGATCCAATTGTTCCCTTTTCGGTCTCTTAACGTTATTCTAAGCATAATTCTCTCCATGCTCCTCTGTGCAACTAAGTGATGAAGGATATTAAACTTACCAATGACGAGGAACACCCAATGTTCGTAGAGAGAAGCATAGACTGTGAGAGCTGCTACTCTGGCTGATATTGTACCAAGTCTCCACGCAAACTGAAATAAAATTTATAATTTATTCATTTATTACATGGACAATTTATAATGTTGTTAAAAAGATTTACTGGTTAAAATATAAAGCAAACAAAAATTGGAGAGACATCTTCAGGCGTCTTCTAGTAAGTAATAAAGTTCAGTAGAGCCTTATCTACACTAATAAATATAATTGCCAAAAAATGATTAACAATCAGTGTTTTCAATTATTTTATTATTTACCACGAAATACACGGTTACACCTAATTAATATCCGCTACCAACTGGTACAATGGTGAAATAACACGTTCAAATAAAAATTTCATAATGACCCTGTCAGGAAACAACCTGCGACCTAATGCATGGTAATACACTGATTAAATTACTACTACTACTACTACGTTCCCTTATCTGCACCCAATGGCGCATAGGGCACTGCGTTGGTACGCCGAATGCAATGAAAGCCCCCCACCCTTTCCCTTGACTGTTTTAAAGACAATTGAGTCTTTTTTCAGTCCAGCACAACTCTTTTCAACAAGTGAAACTGCGATTTTAAGATTGTTAGTTTAGTACATCAAGTGCAGTGTATCTTGATCATTTTATTCTGATTATTTTATTTTTATTTATTTACGGAAAAATCCATTTTAAAATACAGAGTTAAGCATAAAAAGGATAACAAGCAGTAAAAATAAATGACAGAACATTAAATTGGTGAAGCTAAGACAGTTAGAATAAAATGTGGACACACTCAGGACAGGATCGGGTCTACTTTAGTGAATGTTTAAATCTTGATAGACTTACACCGAAAAAGTCCAGATCCCGTCGTGAGTTTACAATATGACACGATCGAGACAATGGGGCATGAAAACCATAGTTAGTTTTGTGGTGACTAAGGAACAGCACGTCATTATTTCTCAACCTACAGACTAGAATACAGAAAGTCACTTGAGTCAGTAAAGATGGTGCAGCTATCATGCCATTTAGCAATTTAAATATGAAAATGGAATTAATGTTAGATCTACGCTTTTGATGACTAGAAATTCTCAACACTGACTAAATTATTGATTAAATTAACAAATTATTTAATTAAAAATATGTTACCTGGAAGATAACTCCTAGCCACGTCAGCACGAGTCGGTGCACATTTTGTAGGCGAACGTTCTTGCTGAAGCTAGCGAGGGCCCAGCAGACAGAAAACAGACTCAGAGATGCAGAGATCACATTCAACTCGGTAAAGGCGGCACTTGCTGTAATCAAACACATCATGGTAGATTAAAAGCACTAGGACTAATGATTACTACGACTGATGTATCAACTCAATCCCAACACCAATCTACGGGGCCACAACTTGAAGCTCTATCGTCTACAATTCCACCTCAACCATAAGAAAAACTTCCTTCCCAGTAGGGTGGAACAAATTGCCAGGCCTAATTATCCACTCCACTACGGTCAACCAGTTCAAAAACCGTTTAGATCAGCGTTTCTTAACCGGGGCGCCAGCGCCCCTTGGTGGGCGTTTTGGAGGTCTGGGGGGGCGTTTTTAAAATTTTGAACATTTAGGGGGCGCTGCAGAAGGTCGAGTGGGCATTGTATCAATATAGGAAAAAATATTTTTAGGAAAGCAACTTTCTAAAGCTATCTTTATATGGCGCAGTTTACTACACAGTTTTCTGTGCAGTCTGAAAACGGTCCCGTATAAAGGTAAAACTGCATGAAAAACTGTGTGCTAGTGTCAGATTTAAGCTGACATGACAGTCAATGTTTTTTATGTAAACGTTTAAATAGACATTGGTTTATTGTATGCTTTTAAATACGTAAAAAAACAATAACATATATCCATAATTAGCTAAATATACAATTTCCTGAGAGCAAACATACGATAATAACTTACAATCGCGTTTCAAAAATACACATATTTAGCGTGTCTTTTGACAGAAGTTTGACAGACTGCACAGTTTTCTGAACAAGAAACTGTGTAGTTTTCTGAACAAGAAACTGTCTCATATAAAGTGGGCATTACTTTTAATTTTTCTTTCTATACTTTTTTATATCATTATACTAACATAACTATCTATTTTCATGTATGATTTATTATTGTATTGTATTTAGTATGATTTGTATTTAGAATGAATTGAATTTTTGAGGCATAATACTCAATATCATTGTTTTTTCTACCACCGTTTTTTAGTTATTCGTAGAAAATGAGAAAAAAGAGTTTCGTTATTAAACCCTTTTTCAAAAATGTGGCTCTTTTTACGTATGTGTTAATTTTTTGAGTAGGAAATCCATTGCATAAAATACATACAGGTATGTACCTACATAAAGAAAAGTTTTTTTAGGGATGGGGGGGGGGCGCGTTGGCTAATGTTACCGTGGAAAAGGGGGCGATTCTTTCAATGGGGTTAAGAAACGCTGGTTTAGATGCAGAAGACAGACAAGAAGCAGTACGAAAAGATATAGGCGCACCAGCAAAAGCTGCCTGCCTCTATCAATAACAGTAAAAAATGCTTCTACTATGCAAAAAAAAAACTATATCAAATGTCTTAGATTGGCGTGGACAAGTCGGGTTTGGTTCGCCAGCCCGTCATATGTAATTTTCCTCCTTCTTAATTGAAAAACAACCCTTTCGACGGCATCCGTAGGGTAAGATCTAAGACGCTGGATTCACGATACACGGTTCCAAGTTCGATTCTCAATCAGAATTTGATTTTCCCGCTTCGCAGAAGGCAACGGATGGGTTGAGTGGTTACCTCCTCTGTCTATGGTGAGTATAGGACGAGTGGAAGGAGTTGTAGTCTGGATGGACTGGGAGCCAGTTCCCGTGAAGCCCTCGGCCAGGACGTGAAGCTGCAGCAGCAACATCGGAGCCGCTTCGCAGAAGGCGTGTACCAGCCGCAGCATGCCTGGAATACAAAAAAAGATGATTTAAAATTCTAAACATTTTGACGTGATAACGTCTAATAAATCGATGAACATCTGCTGCACACACGAAAAAGCATGACTCATTGTCGAAAACTGACGACACATTCCTCAAATATATGAAAGATGCGTACAATCTCGAATGCGTTTCAGATGTTAATAAGTCAACAACGCTAAGAGGAACAACCATCGATTTGACTTTTTCAAGGCACATTACACTTGAAACACTCCTCTTGATTTCCTACTTTTCCTATCATCGTCCTATCCTTCACAAAATAACACAGGTTGGAGGATCTTAAACATCATATCATCATATGTTTATAAGTTGTAAATAAATTGTTAATAGCACATTGTTACCTGTAATTAATTTGTATAATTTAAGTAAACAAATATCTGAATTACCGAGTGCAAAAAAATGTTAATTTATGGAAAAAAAATTGTAATTTTTAATTAACTCCTGCTTTTTTACGTTTTTATTTAACAATCAAGATAAAGGTTTTATGAGTGCTCCCCCAGCTGAGAATGCCGTAAGACAATATTGACTCTGCTAGACTTATGTATATTATCCTAAGTATGCAAAATGGTAGAATTTTTTTTACTTGATGATGTTTTATCATGCAAATTCTTAGTCTTGCACAAGTTATTTCTATTTATTTTTCAAAGTTAAAATTTGTGTCCATTGTTACCCGAAGGTATTTAAATTCACTTATAACTTCTAAGTTCTCACATACACAACTAATTAGCTAACACCACGCAAGTTATTTTAGTGCAATTTGACATCTCAACAGAGACGAGAAGTTTGGAAAGGAATATGGATATCTAGGCGTTTACAGGGCTTATGACCTGTCATTGGCTGGGTTAAGTGGCCACTTGATGTATTACAACATTCCCCATTCCGCCCGTCATCTGATAACCATATATGACAAATTTTTTTGTTGAAACTTGTATATATTGAACTCGCGTTCAATGCATCACATTACAGGTGAATTTCTCACTGGTGACATCTGTTGAGAATATTGTTAAGCATTTTTGGCAATCAATCTTTATTGGTGTAGGTAACTACAAGTATTTGTACGCATTCAAAATGTTGTTAACAATATATAGATTGAATAAAGTAATAAATTGTGACTTACAAAGGTTCCTGACTTCATGCTTCACGTATCGCAGGTCCACGGGCACGAAGAGCTTGGCGTAGCGCCACAGCACGCCGAGCTGCAGGCAGTGCAGCACGTGGGGTGCGTAGCGCGCGCAGCCGCGGCGCTTCGTGCCGCACCCTCCCGCGCTCCCCTCCGCTACGTGGAGGTACCAGCGCAGAGACACCACCTGGAACACAGATTTGTACAATTTGTCATTTTTTTTGACGTGATAACCTCTAATAAATCGATGAACGCCGGCTGCACACACGAAAAAGCATGACTCATTGTCACGTTCCGCCTGAGCCGAGTGTGCAAGCGAGAGCGCGGAACAAGCGATAGAGAGGCACGATCGGCCTAAGCGTTCGGTTTGTGTCGCATCTATCTCTCTTCCACTCCATGAAGGGAGACAGCAGCAGCACTCAAGAAGAAAAAACAAAAAAAATGATAATTTATGGAAAAAAATTAAATCTTCAATTAACTCCTGCTTTGTATTATACAAAATAATGATAATTCAGTATTAATAATTCAATTCAATTCATAAAAGTATGCTATTTATCATCAATATTTTCTTATGACGTTATCACGTAAAATTATCATCCGTAAACCGACTTTACAGACAACCAAAAGTTTTTTAAATAGAAAGAAACCTTTGGGTTCTTATGATATACTCAAATATTTAAATTTTGAGGCTGCTTTTAAATAGTCGGAAATAACTGTGCTAGAAAGCAGGTAACAAGTTGTGCCGAAGTGGGATTCGAACCTAGAGATTCTAGTCCGGAGTCTTCAAATCTACCACTATACAACAACCCGGTCGTATTTATTCATTTACTTATGGAGATGATGCCCATTTCAACATGTTATTTATATATAAAAATAATAAAAAATATTTAAAAAATAAGACAATACAAACACGCATCAGTAGCTCAATCACAGATGATTGTCGACGTGCTTAAAAACATGCTAAGCATTTGACCGATCACAATGAACATACGTTCATATCACGGTCGGCATACTTTAACAAATGTTTTGTTTTATTGCTTTCTCAAATTGATTTAAAGCAAATAAATGGCATGATAAATTGTGCACGAACAATTAAAACTCTATAAAACTAAATTGTTTTACTTTACTTACAGTTTTGGAGTATTTTCCATATTTAAAGCAGTAATTAATAATCCCGATCGATAACTTTTAACGGATGTTCCATTGTGATCGCGAAAACGTTAAACATGAGAACGGTGAGAAATCGTTATCACGTCGCTTATTAGATATAGTCGATAGTCATCTGTGATTGAGCTACTGGTCGATATCGCTCTAATGTTAAATTCCAGGGAGAAAATCGAGGAATACGTTTGTTGTCACGTGGTGTGGTATGCTCTTGAGAGGGTGAGGACTAGCGCATCCATTTCCTGTTAAGAAGCACAATGTTTAGTTTACCTGGGATATGAGAAGAGAGCTGGCGATGATGGCCAGGGCGATGGCAGCAGCAGCGGTGCGGCCGCGCTCCAGGAGGGCGTAGCACATGACCACGTCGAACACCACATCGCAGAAGTAGCCGGCCAGCGATATCACGTTGAAGAGGACGTCGCACAGCGGCAGAAATTCCGCCGCCATGGCAGCTGACCATCTGCTCTCACCACCATCTGGAATATAAATTAACCCCTTTAATAAATCACCTAGGGTTCAAGAAAATGTTTAATTTATTTATTTATAGGAAAACCAACAGTCAAATAATCATTATAATGAACATTAAAAGAAAACAGAGTAGACCAATTAGAGGTTTTCACAGGTAGTAACAGAAATGGGTAAAAAAGTAAGAAAAATATTCTCATTGTAAGATTACTACAAATAAATTATATGTAAATAAAAGTGAGTTAAAAGTTAGAAAAGAAAGAAAAAAAATGCTAACTCAACAAAATGTGATCAACAGTATATATTATGTACATATTAATAAAATAGATACATCCACTATTTGTCGAACGAGTTCTGGTACCAACCCTTATGTATGGTAGTGAAGCGTGGTGTTGGAAAAAGAAGGATGAAAGTAGACTGAATGCTGTTGAAACGCGATCTCTCAGGCAAGACTATGTATGATAGGTGTACAAATGTCCAAATTAGAGCAGAGTGCAAGGCTGAGATAAGCATTATCCACAAAATTAAAAAGAAAGGGCTTTTACGATGGTTGGGTCATGTGGACCGAATGAGTGATGAAAGAACGGCTAAAAGAAGTTTAAATGCAAGTGTGCCTGGATGTAGAAGCCGAGGAAGGCCGAGAAAGACACGGCATGTCCACGTACGACCAGTACTTGAAAGTGGACATGTGAAAAGTCAGAATAATCGGCGTATGTGCATGAGAAGATGTATGAATGTAGAGGAAGCAAAGGAAGTATGTCAGGACAGAGTGGTATCGCGTTATATCCTCTCTGCCTACGGGGAAATGGCGTGATGGTTAGTTAGTTAGTTAGTTAAATCATGGTAAACTATTTTCAAAAAATTATTTTGGAATGTTAAAATTAATGGTTGGTTGTTTAATTTAGGCTATAAAGGCATACTTGGATAATAATATGTTTGTCCACCCATAATGGTAGCGCATTTGGCTACCATGCTTGAGGTCGCGGGTTCGATTCCCGAAGAGGGTCAACATGAAATATATTTTTTAATGTGATTTTCATATTCATATTTCATGTGTGATACCTTGGACTGGTACTGAAGCGTAAGATCATCCTACCTTCATGTAATAAAATGATCAAGATACACTGCACTTGGTGTACCAATGCAGTGCCCTATGCACCATTGGGTGCGGATAAGGGAAAGTAGTAGTAGTAGTGAGTATTTAGAAAAAGAGAACAAAAACTTTCAACTATGTTGTGTTTTTTAGCCTTTTAACACGGTAGAAAATATACGTACCATTAATACAAAATTAGGTACTACATAATAAATAAATATATTTATGAACAGATAATGGTTAAACTACATTTATATAAATCTAACATTGAACTACATTATTTGTGTAATGTAGGTTATAGGTAAGTACATTAGAAACGTCAAAACTTTCGAAAACTTTTCCCAGCTTGTGCAAATATGAAAGCGCCGTAACAAAATATATGTAAATGACGCTGAAAGTTATAAAGAAACTTAAATCTACTTAATTTCAAATGTTAGTAAGTTAAATAAATATATTTATTAAGATAAAAAGTACGCACCTATCCATTCGTTCGCATTCCTAACCTACACACAACTTTATTTCACTGAAAACTTTGAATAAACAGAGCTTTTTACCAGCGCGTAACACTCACGAAAAACACTTGCAACTGTTGACTATTTATTCTCAAAGGTCCAACCGCCAGAATTGATTAAATAACTGATAAAAGAAAACTTTTGAAGACAAGAAAAATAGATCGCCAAACAACTGTTGCTATTGTGGAATGCAGCAAACACGGAGTTTACAAAAGTCAATGACCCAAAGTGACAAAAAACTTTTTTAATCCATCATTTTGCCGCTTGATTCATCTTTAAAGTACTGAATATTTTAATTCAAATTAATTCTATTAAACTTTCTTTACTGTGTGTATTGACCTTTAGTTAGGGGTTGATAATTTTTCGACGGTAAAAATAGTTTTTAAAGTGGTGTTATTGTTATTTTTTAGTCAGGTTGTAGCTGTCATTGGAATGCGGCGCACTAGCTCACTCTGGTGGTAAAATTTTGTATTACTTAGAGCTTTTACGAAGGCTTTCATTTTGAAAGTTTGTCTAGTTTTACTGTAGATGGCGCGCAGAATAAGAAAATTAAACCAAAATAAAATTTAAATTTTAGGTAGGTACAGGTAGATTTCATAAAAATACGAGCTTTTGTAATAAAATACGTTAAGTGTTATTAACGTAATAAAAGCCTTATTATTCAACTCCAATATTGTATCAATTTTGTTGTAGTATTGTAGAAAAATATTGAAGCTTCGTGTGAAACCTTATTTTTATTTAAAAAATGTAAATATGCAAAATCTTTTTGATTTAATATTATGTCGTAAAGTAAAAAGTGTCATAATTGAATGATAAAAAAAACTTTAAAATATGTGCAAAATACTACCTATTCAAATCGGGTAAAAATAATACCTATTTAGGTACCTACGTTACGATGTCGCTTTTGGTAGTAACTATTATATACATACATAATACCTATAAGTCTAATCTCACCATCATAGCATATGCATATGGATTCCACAAACTGCCTCCAAGCCAAGCGATCGGCCGCCAGTTCCCGCGCATCCTTCCAGGTCAGGTCCACGTCCCACAGTTCTGTCGCAAACTGCCGACAGATTGTCGACAGCGGACGTCCAGGACACCGAGAACCTGATGCCTTGTCAAATAGGTAAGCACCAATGCGCTACCACTATGCTACGAGGCGGGTTCGATTCCCCTGGGGAGTCAACATGAAATATTTCTTACATGTTGAATTGTTTAGATTTTCATATTAATATTTCATGTGAAATGTGTGAGCTAAAACGTGGTTCTAGTTGTGTTATTGTCAAATGTGTGAGCTATAACGTGGTTCTAGTTGTGTTATTGTGAAATGTGTGGGCTATAACGTGGTTCTAGTTGTGTTATTGTCAAATGTGTGAGCTATAACGTGGTTCTAGTTGTGTTATTGTGAAATGTGTGGGCTATAACGTGGTTCTAGTTGTGTTATTGTGAAATGTGTGGGCTATAACGTGGTTCTAGTTGTGTTATTGTGAAATGTGTGGGCTATAACGTGGTTCTAGTTGTGTTATTGTCAAATGTGTGAGCTATAACGTGGTTCTAGTTGTGTTATTGTGAAATGTGTGGGCTATAACGTGGTTCTAGTTGTGTTATTGTGAAATGTGTGAGCTATAACGTGGTTCTAGTTGTGTTATTGTGAAATGTGTGGGCTATAACGTGGTTCTAGTTGTGTTATTGTCAAATGTGTGAGCTATAACGTGGTTCTAGTTGTGTTATTGTGAAATGTGTGGGCTATAACATGGTTCTAGTTGTGTTATTGTGAAATGTGTGAGCTATAACGTGGTTCTAGTTGTGTTATTGTGAAATGTGTGGGCTATAACGTGGTTCTAGTTGTGTTATTGTCAAATGTGTGAGCTATAACGTGGTTCTAGTTGTGTTATTGTGAAATGTGTGGGCTATAACGTGGTTCTAGTTGTGTTATTGTGAAATGTGTGAGCTATAACGTGGTTCTAGTTGTGTTATTGTGAAATGTGTGAGTTACATAATGAGGTTGAGCTATAGCTCGGTTCAATAGTATTCATGATGGGATATGTTTTAAAATAGAATTAAAACAAAACAAGTAAGTAAATCAATCTTTAATAGAACATATTTCCAAATGTTTTTGCTTACATAAATATACCTTAACGTATTTTTCTACCCTTTGGGATTATCTTTGGAGATGATGATGAACAGTTTGGTCTCCTTGCTCTCGACTAGCGGGTGGTAGAACCTGGGGTCCAGCATTCTCTTCCTGTCTACCAAAGGCTGGTCGTACCAACCGTAGCTGCAACAAGAAGTTGTTTTATTTCTACACTTGTAAAATGAAATATTTCAGAAACGCAGCCAACTGCGGATTAAAATTAATACTCAAATGTGAATAGATACTCCTGAAAAAAAAAGGTATGTATTAGTGGCGTGGCGTTCTATCCTCTCTGCCTACCCCTTCAGGGAAATGGCGTGATGGAGTAACCAAACTCGTAGTGCAACCCGAAAAATGGTGAATCTACATCATATTTGGAGTTGAATGTATATTATTTTACATAATTTGTCTTTCCAAAAGCCTAAGCGCACTCTATACGGGACAGAAAACTGTACAGTTCCTTGTGCAGTTTGCAAACTGTCCCGTGTAAAGCGAAAACAGTGTGGAATGGTCCGCGCGACGTTTGGCTGACCTGACAATTTATGTTTTTTATGTAAATGTTTAATTGATATATTGAATGCTTTGAAAAACTTAAGAAACATACAATATTATTTACATTATTAGCTACATTAATAATTTCCTGTGTGCAAACATACGATAATAGCTTACTAAAATAATACACATATTTAGAGTGTTTTTTGACAGACTACAGTTTTCTGAATAAGAAACTGTACCGTTTTCTGAATAAGAAACTGTACCGTTTTCTTAATAAGAAACTGTGCATTTTTCTGAATAAGAAACTGTACCGTTTTCTGAATAAGAAACTGTGCCGTTTTCTGAATAAGAAACTGTACCATTTTCTGAATAAGAAACTGTACCATTTTCTGAATAAGAAACTGTACCATTTTCTGAATAAGAAACTGTACCGTTTTCTGAATAAGAAACTGTACAGTTTTCTGTTCCATGAAAAGAGCGCATTATTAAAAGTCAAGCTTACTTGTGGCTCTCGCATACTGGTAGTGGGAACTTATTTTTGGGTCCCTTTGCCCTCGCCAGCTCTATCTTCTTGTAATACTCGTCCACCTTCGCATCCTCCTCGGGACTCTCACTTTTCGAGCTCTCATGTCTCGCGTAGAACTTCGGAGATATCGGATTCACTACAAATTAATATGAAACTGAGTAAATTTCAATTTGACATCTCATCAGAGACTAGAAGTTTGGAAGGGAAATACGGATATCTAGTCGTTACAGCGCTTATGACTTGTCATACAAGTATTTGGACACACTCAAAATGTTGTTATAAAAATTATCTGTTGCTCGATCACAGATCACCAGCGACTCGGTAATAAGCGACGTGATAACGATTTCTTACCCATGGATGCTTAACGTTTTCGCGATCACAATGGAACACGCGTTAAAAGTTTATCGATCGGGATTATTAAACGAGCGCATACTAGTCGCGAGCCATTTCCCGAGATATATCTTATTCTCACATATATTCATTCAATCTTTATTATAATTTAGCCGGTTTTCGGCAAGCCAAATATTGAGAAAAGCAGTCGACATAATAAAAAGTCCGACAAGCGCGTTGATTTTTTTTTTTTTTTTTTTTTTTTAAACATAAAAACAAAACATTTAACGTTTGACATTCGGCCGCGATATGGCGTTCATCGGCCCCGCTCGGCTCAGATCGGCTATTCTCGGCTATCGATACCACGGTATCGAACGAATGTCACTGTGATCGATCAAATCGTTAGGGCTAGCACGTGGTTAGCACGGTTTTAACTACGTCGATAGTTATCTGTGATTGAGCAACTCTGGTAAAAAGTTATAAGCATAACAAATTGAAGAGTCATCTTCAGGCGTTTCCTAGTAGGTGATATAATTCGGTAAGAATCTCACTTGCAATCATAAAGGTTTCTGCTAAAATGCTTAGCAATTTTCTCAATGGATGACAGAGAGTGTTCACATGTGAAGCGTCGCGCCATTTCACTGTATATTGGCACAGCAGATTACGTAAAATTGCATAAATTATTATTAAAAAGCTGTTTTTGAAGTGAAAACTTCTTTAGAATCGTTGGGAGTGATTTGAAACTCTATGAAACGAAAAAGCGACACTAAAAAGAGACAAACATATAGATCTATGGGATTTAGCCTGCGAGAGAATGAGATAGAACACTGTTTCCGCCGGCTGGCCGTAGTTCCATCTACCTCATCAGATACATCTACCAGTTGATCGCCGGCACCCCTTATACTTTTATAATGTGGAGGTCCTAGGCTATAAAACAGAATTTGTTTATATTCATGTATCTGAAGAGGTAGATTCGACTCCCAAAATTTTGTAGCAAAACCGTGGGAGAAGGCGCCTTGACGCGGTATTTCACAGATATATTGATAAAATCGAAACAAAAACTTTTGTCTCATACTTTAGTTATCATAAGCCGCTATCACTTGTAGAAATTGAAGACATGGATCATGAATAATAAAATGAAAAAAAAAATCAACTGGGTACCAATATTTATAATAAATAAATCCTATATTTATCCCACTCCTGATACTGCATTTATCTCATTCTCTCTCAGCTTAGTTTTATTAATGTTTCACTTCTACCTGCTGTGAACTGCACACATGTTTTTTTTTATTTGATTCTCTTTATGAACCGTATTAATTTGACTAAATAAATGATATTTGATAACAAATTTACTTCGTACTCAATTTTCTCTAAAACTATGAGTGAAATAAATTTAAAAAATCTACAAAATCGACTCCAAATATGATGTATTAATGATTCACTGTTTTCCCACTTATACATCGAGTTTTCTCACACGGTGTACAATAGGTTTTTCATAAATCTTTGCCCAAGTATCAATAAGGTCTTAATTAGGTCCGTTCTAGAACCTTATTATGACCTTTTTAGAACTAAATTGTTACTTGGGTTGTAAACTTACCATTAAAGTTAGCCTTGTATGCATTATATATTTTGTAATGTTTAATTTCCCTTTCTATCTGTGCCTCCAAAGTTATCCTGTCTATAGGAGGCCGCATCCCAAAGGTACATTTTACATCTTGTGGCATTTTTACTAATTTTTTTTTTATTCTGTTAAATTCGTACTTATATTTTTTAATTACTGCCTGAAAATGAAGAAAAATTAATTTTCAATGTGATTAATTTCTGCCTGAGTTTTAGTACCGACAAGCATCGAGATCGAATTTATTATTTTGTATGGAAAATCATTCCCCTATCCGCAGTTTCTTGTTCAGAAAACTGTACAGTCTGTCAAAAGACACGCTAAATATGTGTATTTTTTAAGCACGATCAAGTTATTATCGTATGTTTGCACACAGGAAATTGTTAATGTAGCTAATAATGTAAATATGTTATATGTTTTTTACGTTTTTCAAAGCATTCAATATATCAATTAAACGTTTACATAAAAAACATAAATTGTCAAGTCAGCCAAACGTCGCGCGGACCATTCAATATTCCACACAGATTTCGCTTTAATATGCAACTGTACAGTTTTCTGTCTCGTATAAAGGGCTGAAAATTTTTAAAAATGTAATTAAATCGATTTTACCAGTGATTAATTTTTTTTCTATATTTTATTTTATTAAAACTTTTAATTTTGGGTCCAAAACATATTTTTACATCATAACATCATAACGTGTTTTTTTTTACAATTTTGATCCGAAACGTTATAATTTATTTGACATATTGGAAATTAATTGACAGCTAGCCTCATGACAGTACTCTAATTTTAAATTATTTAATTTTGGTTAAAGGTAATTACCTAATAAAAGTAATGAAGTAGGTACCTACCTAATAAAACTAATGAAGTAGGGTACCTACCTAATAAAACTAATGAAGTAGGTACCTACCTAATAAAAATAATGAAGCAGGTACCTACCCAATAAAACTAATGAAGTAGGTACCTACCTAATAAAACTAATGAAGTAGGTACCTAACTAATAAAACTAATGAAGTAGGTACCTACCTAATAAATTAATGAGAAAATCCCTCGAAGGAATCAGCGAGATACGATAATTTAAAGTTTTGAATACAAATAATGTTTGACTTGTGTAGGTACTTATATGAAATATTAATCTTGTAATACAAAAAAACTTTTGGTTGTCTGTAAAGTCGGTTTACGGACGATAATTTTACGTGATAACGTCATAAGAAAACATTGCATAGCATACTTTTAAGAATTGAATTGAATTATTATTACTGAACTATCATTATTTTGTATAATACAAAGCAGGAGTTAATTGAAATTTTTTTTTTTTTCCATAAATTAACATTATCTACTCGGACGCATCGGCCGATGGAGTGGAAGAAAGATAAATGCGTCACAAACCGAACGCTTAGGCCGATCGTGCCTCTCTATCGCTTGTTCCACGCTCTCGCTTGCACACTCGGCTCAGGCGGAACGTGACAATGAGTCATGCTTTTTCGTGTGTGCAGCCGGCGTTCATCGATTTATTTGACGTTATCACGTCAAAAAGCAAATCATTTTTAAATGCTCCTCTCTTTTAGGTGGCGTAAGCTTATTATTATATAAATTGTGTTTCTTATTTATCTAACTTGTAAACTGTTATAAAATGTATGATGTGTTTATTTAAAAAATAAAAGCCATGATATTTAAAAGAATATACCTATTAAAAATAAAAAAAACTTAAAAAATCATGCTAAGTAAATCGTGTGTTAGTGTGGGTGTGTAGTGTATCCCTTTTCCGCACCTAATGGTGCATAGGGCACTGCATTGGTACACCAAGTGCAGTGTATCTTGATCATTTTATTACATGAAGGTAGGATGATCAGTCTTTCGCTTCAGTACCAAGGTATCACACATGAAATATTAATATGAAAATCTCCTGTAAATAACAATTTCGGGAATCGAACCCGCGACCTCATGCACGGTAGCCAAATGCGCTACCACTATGCTACGAGGTGGACGAGGCGGAAGTAAATCGAAGGAGAGAAAAAAGTTTTTTGCAGAAAAATTACAGAAAAATCAGGTACATAATATTAGTAACACTAGTAATTCCAATTTTATCCACACCCAATGGTGCATAGGCCACTGCATTGGTACACCAAGTGCAGTGTATCTTGATCATTTTATTACATGAAGGCAGGATGATCAGTCTTTACGCTTCAGCGCCAGTCCGAGTCATATGAACTATTTTCATGTGATAATTACAATCAAATAAATATTCCATATTGAACCCCATCGGGAATCGAACCCGCTTCCTCAAGCATGGCAGCCCAACTCGCTACCGTTACACCACGAGGCGGACTGTATTTTATAAGTGATTCTTTTTTTTTTCTTAATTTGTTTGAAACTATACGCGAGTAAACCTCGTCAAATTTGTAAAGGTAAGGTCTGTGACATCTGGTGTAGCTTTGCTCTTGTCCTGACGAAGAGACAGCTGCAGGAAATGGAAGAGTGGGGGAAATAGGGTGCTGATGAGAAGTGTGAAAGGCTTCGAACAAGAATTCACTAGAAGCGGCGTTTCCATACCAATTTTTTTTAAATATACGGTTCCTAGGGTTTATTTATTTATTTATTACATTTAACATTTAATAAAATCACAATAATGGGATGGCGACTCAATCAGTAGAGACCCATGCCAATGATCTGGCCCCGACTCACTAGATAGTCCGTGTCGAGTCAGGGAATTGTAGTATTATACATAACACATTGTAGTACTAAACATAATTGAATATTTACATAATTAGTATAATAGAACCAAGTTTGGATTTCACAAATTTAGAATTTACAAAACAATATTTTTGCATACCAAATTTTAATAATTACATAGCTATATTTTTGCAGGCATTTTCCATATATACACGACGACCCATTAGATCCCAACTAACGACACCGACCCTGTATTTGGAGAAGTCGGCTAATAATTTGGTTTGTGTGTCCATTTGGTTATACACCGTTTCCCACGATGAGACCGCGAAACTCCAGAGGGTGATTATTCATGATATTCTGAGAAAAAAATCTTAGTAAAGTTTTTCAAAAAACTCAATTCTAATTTCTTTAAAAAATGATTAAAATATGAATCTGAAAAATTCACGCGTGTAATACCGTCCATTTTTGAACTGGCTAACACCACGTGACCTGCACCAATTTCAGATATGAAATTCGAATTTTGAATGTCCGCACAAGGCAAGGCGTTTTCCCACTCCTCCCCGCCCACCGCCACCGCCCGCCCGCCACCGCTAGCATTTCAAACAGAAGCCAGTATTACATAGTCGCTTTTTATTAATACTTTCTTTTATATAATTATTTAAAAAATGCCCGGATCAAAAAACTTTGTAAGGATTTTTTTCTCAGAATACCATGAACAATCACCCTCCGGAGTTTTCGCGGTCTCATCGTGGGACACGATGTATATATCTTAGTAAAATAAATGTGAAGTGGCGCTGCGCTATCGTTGTTTTTCTTTTAGGAAGTAAATAATTGATATTTGAGGCAAAGCGAGTGTTCATGTTTTGTTGCGTTCTGCACTTGTAAATACTCCAGAAATTCATTAAGCATGACTTAACATATAATTGCCGAACTGTAAGTACCTTAGCATTAGCAAATAATTGATCGGTTGGATATGTATACGGTCGTGTCATGATTATTTTCAGTATAGTTTTTTGAGTAATCACTAGTGGATTTAGAATAGAGTAATAAATGTTAATTTAGGTTGATTTCATAACACCACTTATAATCAAATTCCAGCGTCTAAAGACTCCAGCATTTAGGCCAATACACGAAACGTGTGACGCAGATGTCTAGTGATGACGTAGACGCTTATTGATGACGTAGTGAGTGACGTAGTGGGTAACTAGACACCTCAGACACGGTAGTATTTTTCAAGTATGCAATGTCTCTTCTCTGAAACTCTTGTTCGAAGGGGAAAAGTAATAAAGTGCGCCGTATGGTTGAATCAAGAGTAATTTAACGGGTAGACGTAGTTAGATGTTATAAAGTTCGTTCATTAAGAGATACTTAACCGCGTGACTCGCAGCCGCTTCCCACACAAACGTATTCCCCGATTTTCTCCCTGGAATTTAACATTAGAGCAATGATTTTTTTCACAAATTTGATATATCGACCAGATGCGTGTTTGCGTCGTCTTATGTTTATGAAATTGTATCTGTTAAAGGAGATATACAATATATACATGCATATATTTTCTCATGTTTTGCTATTTGTGATGTTATTTTCCTCTATTATTGAGCTTCCAGTTGCTCAATCACAGATAACTATCGACGTAGTTAAAACCGTGCTAACCACGTGCTAGCCCTAACGATTTGATCGATCACAGTGACATTCGTTCGATACCGTGGTATCGATAGCCGAGCATAGCCGATCTGAGCCGAGCGGGGCCGATGAACGCCATATCGCGGCCGTACGTCAAACGTTAAATCAACGCGCTTGTCGGATTTTTATTATGTCGACTGCTTTTCTCATTATTTGGCTTGCCGAAAACCGACTAAATTATAATAAAGATTGAATGAAGATTTGTGCGAATAAGATATATCTCGGGAAATGGCTCGCGACTAGTATGCGCTCGTTTAATAATCCCGATCGATAACTTTTAACGCGTGTTCCATTGTGATCGCGAAAACATTAAACATCCATGGGTAAGAAATCGTTATCACGTCGCTTATTACCGAGTCGCTAGTGATCTGTGATCGAGCAACTGGCTTGTTAATTAGGTGAACATATTATTTATTTAGTCAAATTAATACTATTCATAAAGAAAACAAACAATAACAAATAAAGAATCTGCGGTAAGTGGTAAGACTATGTATGATAGGTGTACAACTGTCGAAATTAGAGCAGAGTGCAAGGCTGAGACAAGCATTATCGACAAAAATTAAAAAGGGCTTTTACGATGGTTTGGTCATGTGGAGCGAATGAGTGATGAAAGAACGGCTAAAAGAAGTTTAAATGCGAGTGTGCCTGGGTGTAGAAGCCGAGGAAGGCCGAGAAAGACATGGCATAACCAAGTACGACAAGTGCTTGAAAGTGGACATGTGAAAAGTCGGAATAATCGGCGTACGTGCATGAGAAGATGTATGAATGTAGAGGAAGCAAAGGAAGTCTGTCAGGACAGAGTGGTATGGCGTTCTATCCTCTCTGCCTACCCCTACGGGAAAATGGCGTGATGGTTGGTTAGTTAGTTTAGATATACATGGTGTAACAAAACTAGATGTACAAGCGGGAAGTTAGTGAATCTACATCGTATTTAGAGACGATTGTGTAATATGACTTTTTAATGTGAGCTTGAAAAAAAAATTTTTTCTTCTAACAAAAGTTTTCATAAGTATGGGAGATTAAGGCCCGGTTGTTTGACCGATAGTATAAACTAACTTAAGTTAAAATTTTAACTTTAGTTTAAAAAATCACAAAAATGGGTTGTTTGACCAGTGGTATAGTATAGAACGTCTAACTTTAGTTAAAAATTTATATCCCTCGACCAGGGACGGATATAAATTTAAACTTTAGTTTAAACAAACAAGATGGCGTCCTACAGACGCTCGTTTCATTCGATTCGAGTTTTCTCTTCACGTTTTTCTTAATCAAAAATAGTTTATGAATAAAAGTAATGATGCAGAGTAGCATAGTTTTTATGTATGTATAATAGGGATACTAAAAAGGACTGCATATTATTAATTACAGCCTATTTACATTCTGTCATTGTAGTAGTTTCAACTGTCACACGCGCCCGTCACTTGGATTTCACGCGTCTGTACATTTGAGTGAATATTAACCGAAAAAAAATGATTTATCTATCGAAAATAACTATGATATTAGTGATAGTAGTTCAGAAGAAGATGAACTCCTTCTGAACTATTTGCTTTCCCGCAAAGCAAAAGTTTTTTCGGCCGAGGACAAACGGCATGTTATTGTGGGATGACGGTGAATTCTTAGCAAGATTTCGTATGTCAAAAGAAACCGTTTTGTGGCTAACGCAATTTATCGAAGACGACCTCAAAACCTCTACCAACAGGTACGTTTTTCTATAAATCCAATATATTGGTGAATAATATTATGACTGTAGTAGGTATAGGGTACCTATAGATTATGTCAGTGCTCTTTCTGGTTTGTAAATAATAAAAAAAATCTGTTCCAGGAATCATGCAGTCATTCCTGTACAACAAGTGCTGTTAGCTCTAAGATTTTATGCTACAGGCACAATACAGCAATGTACTGGAGACCTCAATGGATTCCATAAATCAACAGTTTCCCGCATTATATTTTGTTGTCACCTAAGCTATTTGCAAATTGCGCACCAATTTTATATCAATGATTTGTTCCAATGTTGCTCGATTCGCAAAAAAAAACTAGTGTGAAAATAAAGTATTTTTATTGTTAAGGTTTGGAACGCTTTAAACCAAAGTATCTTTTAAACTATGTTTTAATTTCGAGTCAAACAACCCATTTCGGTTTTTAACTATACTTACCGGCCAAACATTAGTATATTTAAAAACTATAGTTAGCGGCTTTTATACCATCGGTCAAACAAACCGGCCTAAGTAAAATTGCTCAAATTCTTATTTAATTTAGTTTTTTTTTAGGATAGTATTAATTTAACTTAATACATGATATTTGATAACATTTTGCAAAAAATTATCGAAAAAAAATCTTCGTATTAAATTGTCTTTATACGGGACAGTTTGCACAAGAAACTGTACAGTTTTATGTCCCTTAAACACACCATGGGGCTAATATGATTTTTTCCGGCCTCTTTACTCCTCTTAACAACTTAACATGAATTTCTTTAAAGTGTAAGATTATTAATCTCGCCTTCGTGTGATGAATTAGAAAGATACGCCGCACCAATGTAGTGCCCTATGCACCATTGTGTGCGGACGTGAGAGAATTCTATATTACGGAAAATGATTCCAATCATATTTTTTAATGAACTAGAAACTGCCAGGGCCGCACGTGGCCACGGGCCAATTGATTAATATGATAGTAATAACGAATTAGTAATTAATAAATAGTTTCTGGTGCCGCAGGGCAGGAGTGGTGATGGCGCTAAAAGCAATCAGCCGTTTTACTGGCAACACCAACAGTGACTTAATTCTGCCGTACAGGCCCGGAGTCAGGTTATTAATTGCCGCAAATTGCTTATCTATTTACTTATTTTTTAAATTAAAAACGTGTACACTTGTGCAGGGAGTTTTTATAACTTCTTACATGAAGGCAAGACGATCATTCTTACGCTTCGGCGCTATTCAAATGTATCATAGATGTACATATAAATATGAAAAGTGTCAAAATGTTGTAAATTTAAGTTTTCAAATGTGAAAAGTGGACAGTTTTTTTAAATTTTCTTTAAAGCTTTTTGTATTTTTAATTTAAATATACAAAATGGTAGTGAAACGTGGTGTTGGAAAAAGAAGGATGAAAGTGGACTGAATGCTGTTGAAATGTCATCTCTCTGTGTGGTAAGACTATGTATGGATAGGTGTACAAATGTCCAAATTAGACAGAGTGCAAGGCTGAGATAAGCATTATCGTCAAAATTTAAGAAATGGCTTTTTACGATGGTTTGGTCATGTGGAGCGAATGAGTGATGAAAGAACGGCTAAAAGAAGTTTAAATGCAAGTGTGCCTGGATGCAGAACCCGCAGAAGGCCGAGAAAGACATGGCTTGACCAAGTACGTGAAGTACTTGAACGTGGTCATGTGAAAAGTCGGAATAATCGGCGCATGTGCATGAGAAGATGTTGTAGAGGAAGCAAAGGAAGTCTGTCAGGACAGAGTGGTATGGCGTTCTATTCTCTCTGCCTACCCCTACGGGAAAATGGCGTGATGGTTAGTTAGTTAGTTAGTTAACTATTGTACATTGACATAACTTAATTAATTCCAGACCCAACACATTTACGAATGCAAAATCTAACGAGAATTTAAACTATGGAAAATTTATGTTACTTATACGTAGATGAAGTGCTGGAATCCAATTTGTCTTGCAGCTACAAAGCGCATGGACAGCTGAAATTTCAGCTCTCCACCTACCGCATTTAATTAAAAATAATTTGTATGGTCGCGACATGATTTTAATGATAAGTTATGAAATACCGATAGGGGCTCAATATTAAATTATTTTTTAAATAAGACTATACCAAACATGCATCTGTTCGATATCTATAATGTGTGAAAAAATCATTGCTCTAATGTTGAATTCCAGGGAGAAAAGCGTGGAATACGTTTGTAAGGGAAAGCAGCCGCGAGTCATGCTCTTTATGTGTGAAAAAATCATTGCTCTAATGTAGCTCGAATTCCAGGGTAGAAAAGGCGTGGAATACGTTTGTATGGAACACGCGTTAAACAAGTTAGCCGCGAGTTACATGCGAGCCTTTTCCGAGATATATCTTATTCGCAATTAAGAGAGATTTCCTGAAGAAATATGAACCAGTAGCTCGATCACAGATCACATTAAGCGACGTGATAACGATAACTTCTTACCATGGATGTAACGTTTAACGTTTAACGTTTTCGCGATCACAAATGGAACACGCGTTTTTAAAAGTTATCGATCGGGATTATTAAACGAGCGCATCAAGTCGCGAGCCATTTTCCCGATATATATCTTCTTCGCACATATCTCCCATCTTTCAATCTTTCTCGAGTGCCGTATTGCATTTAGCCGGCGTTCGGCAAGCCAAATATTGAGAAAAGCAGTCGACATAATAAACAATCCCGACACGCGCGTTTGACTTTCTTGATTTGACGTTTGACGTTTAGCCGCGATATTTATTATCATCTATGGTGCTCGGCAACGCGAACCTGGTATGAACGTATTTAAACTTACATTGTGATCGGTCAAAACTGGTTAGCGTTAGCACGTAAATCATAGTGGTTAGAAAAAATTGCATAAAAATGAATATGCGTTTTTTTGACTACGTCCGATAGTTATCTGTGATTGAGCTCCAGGAAGAGTTCGGCCCTTGTTATCAACATGTAGCTCAATCACAGATAACCAATCGACGTAGGGAACATTAAAAACGTGCTAATCAACGTGCTAACCGAAATCTAACGATTTGAGCGATCACAATTTATACATAAACGATTAATACCGCGATCATTGACGTATCTGAGAATTACCGAGCGAGCCGAGCGGAGTCGATCTACGCTAATATATCGCGGCTAATGTCTTACGTCAAACGACAAATCATACGCGCTGTCGGATTTTTAATATTATTTCGAAAAATAGCTTTTCCCCCTTCTCATAATTAATGCTTGCCGAAAACCGGCTTAAATTTGATTTATAAAAAAGATTGAATGAATATATGTGCGAATAAGAAATATCTCGGGAAATGGCTCGCGACTAGTATGCTGCTCGTTTAATAATCCCGATTTTTCATAACTTTTAAAAAACGCGTGTTCCATTGTGATCGCGAAAACGTAAAAAATCCATGGGCAAGAAATCGTTATCACCCTCTTCGCTTATTACCGAGTCGCTAGTGATCTGTGATCGAAGCAACTGAACAGTTTTATAGAGCGTGTCCTTTGTATATAAATCACATAATATGATAAATTTGAAATTTACTATTTATAACCTGAGCACGAAAACTATTGAGCCATTCGATATAACTATCCCGGAAGTTAATATTAATTAATTAATTATTTTATATTGCTTTCCAACATCGGGATAATCTACCGGGAATTACTAGTTCAATATAAATACTGAGTGAATATTTATTGCTTGGGAATAAACCTAATTACCTAGACTAGAGTCAGTACTAATCCAATTTAATCCATAATTTTTATATAATACGAATAATGTTGAATAGTTCTTAACAGATAAACAATTAATCGTAATTAATCATCATCATACCATATCCGCTCCCCTATGTGGAGCATAATGGAACCACAAACTGCCTCCAGGCCAAGCGATCGGCCGCCAGCTCCGTGCATCCTCCCAAGCCAAGTCCACGTCCCGCAGCTCTGACGCAAACTGCCGACGAATTGTCAACAGTGGACGACCAGGACGCCGAGAAACCTGGTGCCTTGTAAAATAAGCAAGCATAGGTAAGGCTCTCGGAGGCATACGTAGGATGACAGTAGATACCAAGGGTTGCTGTGTCCGTTGCCTCACCTCTGTGTTCCTTAGAAAGTCAAACCACCGCACACCTAAAATTCTTCTAAACACCTATTCTCTGCACTCAGAAGTCTGCTATCTTGGGCCCTGGTTAGGTGCCACGATTCGCAGCCATAGAGGAGAACAGGTGTGATGCAGGAGTTATAAAGGCGAAATTTGGTTTTAACCGAGTAAACATAATCGTAATTAAATTACCTATATATTTTACATATACTTACGTATATAATTTTGTCCTCCTCGTAGCACAGTGGTAGAGCATTTGGGTACCGTGCATGAGGTCGCGGGTTCGATTCCCGTAGGGGGTCAACATGAAATATTTTTTTTACATGTGATTTTCATATTAATATTTCATGTCTGATACCTTTTGACTGTTATTGAAGCGAAAATGATCAATCATACCTTTCTTATAATTAAATGATGTACCAATGCAGTGTCCTATGCACCATTGGGGCGCGGATAAGGGAAAGTAGTAGGTAGTATATATTTTAAAAAGAAACATTTGATTTCTTATGATACACTCAAATATCTTAATTTTGGGGCTGCTTTCAAATAGTCGGAAATAAACTGTCCTAGAAAGCAGGAAACAAGTTGTTTTTGAGTGGGATTCGAACTTGGAGATTACGATCCCGAGTCCCCGAATCTACCACTAGACCAGAACCCGGTTCTACTCGACCACCCGGTACATTTGGATGGTTAAGTCTAAAGCTTTTAAACCACAATTTAAATCTTCTTTTTGTATGAGCTTTTAAAAACAAGCTTATAAAAAATGCTTTTGTGGTTAAAATTTAAGAAGTCTACAAACATGTTGGTTTAACCCTTTGCACAGTCTGTTCCTTTTAGCTCCAGTTTATTACATATTTATACTAAATAAAGTTCCCGTAATTATAAAAGAACATTAATTATTAATATTAATTGAGAGTGGCTGGTGCTTTGTATAGAATTAAAACAGTTAAACCGCTGGCCCGAAAAAATGGTAGTTTCCCTTCGGTTTGGGTAAACTTTTTTGTCACGTGATCTTCACGCGATTTTCACGCGACCTTCACGTGATTGTTACGTGGTCTTCACGCGATTGTCACGCGACCTTCACGTGATAGTCACGTGATCTTCACGCGATTGTCACGCGACCTTCACGTGATTGTCCCGTTACCATAACCGTTTGTATATGTAAACGATAACCTAACTAACTAACTAACTAATAACCATCACACCCATTTCCTTTATTATATTTTTTATATTTTATTACAACCAAATATATCATGATTTAATGATGCCCTAATAAATTTGACGTTTAATCTGCCCTTTAATTGTCACGAGTGATTTTCAAGTGATTGTTACGTGTACGTGATTTTTCCCGTTAATCAAAGGTTTATCTGTGTGATCTTCACCTAAATCTATTGTCCATTTTCCCGCGACCTTCACGATAAAACGCTAAACCACTCTTCAATAAAAATCCAATAAACATTACGTGAAAATTCACGTGATTGTCACGCGACATTCACGTGATTGTCACGTGCCCTTCACGTGATTCGGTGATCATAAACGTTTGCATTTATTTGTAAACGATAACTTAACAATAACTAACTAACCCCATTTCCCCGAAGGAGTAACAAGCCGAATAAACAAGTTAATTAATCCCAAAAAAATTGACACGCGATTTTCACGTGATTATCACGTGACCTTCACGTGATTTTCTGTGACCTTCACGTTTTTTTTTCGTGACATCTAGGCGTTTACAGGGCTTATGACCTGTCATTGGCTGGGTTAAAGCGCGGCCACTTGATGTTTCACCACATTCCTTCATGTAACAAATTATCAAGGTTCACTGCACTTGGTGAACCGACGCAGTGCCCTATGCACCATTAGGAGCTGATAAGGGAATAGGGGTAAACGAACTCAAATCAACGGCATTTCAAAACTCTAGGTACAACCCGAAAACTGGTAAATCTACATCATATTTGGAATCAATGTGTAATGTGACTTTTAAATCTGAGCTGGATTTTTTTTTTCTTATAAAAGCTTTCATTAGTAGGTACCGCAGATTGTAAAATTGCACAAATTCTTATTAAAATGCGGTTTTTATTTTGTTTTATTTATTGATACTATTAATTTGACTAAATAAATGATATTTGATAACAATTTGCAAAAAATTATGAAAAGAAAATTAACTTTGTACTCAATTTTCTCGAAAACTATGGGTCAAATAAAAAAAATGTATTCTGTAAAATCGACTCCAAATATGATGTAGATTCACTAGTTTCCCGCTTGTACATCGAGTTTTGTTACACAGTGATGTATTTTGCAAGAACACTTTAGACAATTTAAAATGAAAACTACTACTATTTTTCCATTATCCGCACCTAACGATGCATAGGGCACTGTATCTGTCCGTATCTTGTGTGGTACCTTGGACTGGTACTGAAGCGTATGACTGAAAATTTAACCATGTTATAAAATCATCAATATACACTGCACTATGCACCATTGGGTGCGAATGAGGGAAAGTAGTAGAAATTTAAGAATTCTGCTCTTCTAGTGTGGACAAGCAACATTCAAAGCTCTGAAGTCACGCAGTCTTATCGGAGAGGGTGTGAATTCATCCCTCAACACCCCCTATCATCCCCTGAAACACCTCCATTACACCCTCCTTACACCCCTCTCACCTATTGTCCGTCTCGAGAGGAATTCCCGCCGGAAATTCTAATTTGAAAAGCGCGGGAATCATAAATACCTCGGCGGGCATAGACAAGCGTTGACGCGCTATTGGTTCCTTGGAATGTCGGGGTCACCATCCGCCATAGATAAAATTACCGAGTACGTACCTGGATTTTTCCCATATTTGAAATTGGAATAGAATGCCATTTGAAAATTAAATGCATGTTATTTGAATTTTCAGGGGCACCTTTGCTTTATTGAATAGAATTATGTACCGTTATTACTCGATAGTGGTCAAGCTATCGGTGTGTGTGCTGAAGATGTATGAATGTGAAGGAAGCAAGAGAAGTATGGCGTTGATTACATTTACCTTTTCGGAGAAATGACGAGATAATTAGTTAGTTATAGATAATGATGTATGTTTTAATCGTAATAATTTAAATAATATTAATTTTATTTTATTTTATTTTATTTGGGATACAAACAGATGTACAGGTAAAACATAATATAATTAAAACTAATAATTAACAATAACATGCCTGCCATACAATTAAATGTATCCGCAAGTAATTTTAAACAGTTTCTTCAATTTTAAGAATCTACTTATAATGTAAATACATATTTGTTATCCTAAGTCTGCAAGTTTTTGAGTTCCTTTATATATTTGTTATATGGGGTGTTAAACATATCTAGGCTATTAAATTTATCATCAAACGCCTTACGAATTCGACGAATCGTAGAATTTTTTCGGTGATTTGTTTTAACTTTAGGTATATGTAAAAGTTTAGGCAGTCTAGTTGGTCTGGAAGGGACACGGAAAGAGAGTAGATTAATTATTTCTTATTAATAATATACAAGTATCTGTGCAATCTTATGATATTTGCACAAATTTCAGAGTGTAGATACTCCTTTTAATGAAGCTGCTTGTGCTTGAAAATATCAATCAAGTCGTGGTAGAGTGAGGTTTTGAACTGGGGATCTCTGGACCCAGAGAGATTAAGCCACCACCATACTATCATGTCGCTTAGTATCATTTTCCTTTGAACATATTATGTCGCTTAATACTTTTTCCTTTCCACCGTCGATATACATATCTTACTGTCAAAATATATGTATTTTTAGACGAATAATCGCCTATTTACCTATCAGAACTGTTTTGTCCAAAACTTTTTCAATATGCTATGCTATTTGACATGAGAATCAATATAGAAAGCAAGAAATCAAATAACAATATACATGGAGTAACAAACCTAGCAGTACAACCCGAAAACTGGTGAATCTACATCATATTTTAATTTGTAAGATGACTTTTTAATCTGAGCTTGAAAAAAAAAATTTTTTTTCTTCCCATAAAAGCTTTCATTAGTACCGCAGATTATTTAGTAAAATTGCACAAATTCTTATTAAAATGCGGTTATATATTTTGTTTTATTTACGTATACCATTAACTTGACTAAAGAAATGATAATTGATAACAATTTGCAAAAAACTTCGTACGCATTTTTCTCGAATACTATGGGTCAAAATTAAAAATTTAGCAGCACAAAATCGACTCCAAATATGACGTAGATTTAACGGTTTCCTGTTTATACATCGAGTTTTGTTACATCGAGACTTGATTCCTATTTTCAAGCACAGGCCGCTTAGGTTTCACGTATTGAAATGTCATGGAATACATATGCTTCACATATGGAACATTAGATGATGATGATGATGATAAATGTTATGCGTGCAAATATCATAAAAATTATGGGGAATTATGATAGTAAACTCCATTTTTTTAAATATATTTTTTGCTGACTAAAATAATGGTCACCCTAAATTTCAAAAGCAGTGCTGTCTTTGTAAATTATACATTTCAATTAAATAGATTATGTCGGATTAGGGTGTATTTAAGTTGCTTGTTTTGTGTCTAACGAACTGACAGAGATATTTTTAATTGAACTTGTTAACAGTAAATTCATAAAACAGTAATTCAATACTGGTTGATTATCCCAGGGTTCGTTTAGGTCGGTAATATAAAAGCGACATGAGCAATCTTCGGTCGACGATAATCTGTAATGAAAACTAATGAAGATACATTGTTTTCATTTATTTATTTTAGATTAATTTCCATTTTTCGTAATTCATTCAATTTAATATCATGGTTATTCATTTCATATCAATTCTTTTTACTTCATTTAACTTCATTTCAATTCATTTAACTTCATTTCAATTCATTTAACTTCATTTTAATTCATTTAACTTCATTTCAATTCATTTAACTTCATTTCAATTCGTTTAACTTCATTTCAATTTATTTAACTTCATTTCAATTCATTTAACTTCATTTCAATTCATTTAACTTCATTTCAATTCGTTTAACTTCATTTCAATTCATTTAACTTCATTTCAATTTATTTAACTTCATTTCCATTAATTTAATTCCATTTAACTTCATTTAACTTGATTTCAATTCATTTCAATTCGTTTAACTTCATTTCAGTGCGGAAAAGGGAAAGTAGTAGTAGTTGTACATATATATAATGGTTTCAGATCTATAATTCATACATTGTAGCTTCATGCTACATAATAAGCGCTTTTTGCATAAAATTCATAAACAATATGGCGCCGTTGAGCGCGTGTCGGTAATACAGATTTCTCCTCTACACATCAGTCCCGAATTTTCCCGCTCTGAAAGCTGAAACATTTTCAGTGGAGAATTTCCTTCAGTCGGCGCCCAAGCTTCGGTCGGAGCGCACGCTGCTGGTCGCGAATACAAAACTTTAAATTCGTGCAAAAAACTTTTACAAACAACAAGAAATCAACTTTACTCATCTGAAATATTTAATTTCAAGTCCTTTGTTTGCCCTGCAGACAGAGAAGAAAATTTCGAAGAAAAATGTAAGTAATTTTTTTAAAATTTAGAACAATAAATTTTATTTATTTATTTAATTACAGGTAACTCTACAATGTGACAATATCTATCATTTTACATTTTATCATAATAATTACATACACGGTTTTATTGCACATCAATTACAGAATTACACAGCATTATTATACTCGTACACAATTTACAGGTTTAAAAAGCTTTAAGTAGTTTGCATAAATATGTTCGATCAGAGGTTATAAAAAGATTTCAAGTTCCTCTTGAATTCACCACATCTATCATTTAATACATCAATATTTAAATGTTTTTCTATGTCATTTTTTAAATTTAATAACTTGGTACCTACATATTATTATAAAACTACCAATGTACCTATATATATTTCTTTACCAGTGTTAAACTTCTGTGCCAGTCTATCCCATTTTTATTTGAAAGTCTTCCAGACCTTATTACATAAAGGTATATGAAGTATTTTGAAAAAATAGTCGGGTTAATTGGTGAGTATATAAAAGGTTTTAAATCGCATTAAAGTCACTTCAGTTAAAATTATTTTTATACATATAATAGTTTTGCTGGGCGTTTTTTCACGGTTTCGTATTTTTATTGTATTTTATTTCGTATTGGAGTTGGATCTAGAGAAATACCTAAATATATATTTTTATTATTTTATGCTAAAAAAATTAAACAGGGAAAAATGAACATTCTTATCCAAAATGCACAAGAAATTCCTAGTTTTTGGTCGACGACCGACGGTTTAGACGAGACTTTAAATCGCGCTTTGAAATATTCAATATTTAAACTGATTATTTTTTTAATTATCATTAACCATAGTCAAATCGTTTTAAAAGAAGTCATTATGTACAAAATCACCTATTTTCCAATTTTTTTACACTGTCGACAAATTACTCAATAATTATTTCAACATTTTGGGCGAGTTCAAATACTTGTACACAAATCTGTATTCATCCCAAGACGGGGAGTAGATATATATTTCATTTAATATCCCTACAGAGATGAGGTAGAATTCTTTCAAATTCAGGTATATGGATATTCGAGCGCTTACAGGCTTATGTTCTCGGCGTCCTGGTCGTCTACTGTTGACAATTCGTCGGCAGTTTGCGTCAGAGCTGCGGGACGTGACTTGACTTCGGAGGATGATGAGACTCGGCGGATGCGATAGCTTGCGGCCGATAGCCTGGAGGCAGTTTGTGGATTCCATATGCTCCACATAGGGAGCGGATATGGTATGATGATGATGATGATGACAGGGCTTATGACCTGTCATTGGCTGGGTTAAGTGACCACTTTATGTACGACAACATTCCCCATTCCGCTTATTAGCGAATATCCACACTAGGTAACATTTTTGATTTTGTATACAGGGCGTCCCAAACTTATGGGACATGAAGGGGAAGTACCTTAAATATCGTAGATAGTGTATTTTGCTGAAAGAAGACATTATGTTACTTTTAAAAGTTAGTAATTCTGCATTCATAGATTTTCTAAAAATTACTTGCTTCGTCTGGGAATCGAACCGACTTAAATGTCAAAAAAAAATCACCCTACTTTTATGATGCCAATCGAAAGAATAGCTAAAAAATAATAACTTTGCTCAAGTAACATAGTATTTTAAAAGAAATGAACAAGATGATGATGAGATTATGAGAAGATGTATGAATGTAGGGAAGCAAAGGAAGTCTGTCAGGACAGAGAGTGGTATGGCGTTCTATCCTCTCTGCCTACCCCTACGGGGAAATGGCGTGATGGTTAGTTAGTTAGATTTAAAAGTCATATTAGACATTCGACTCTAAATATGATGTAGATTCACCAGTTTTCTGATTGTACTACGAGTTTTATGACACCATGTATATTGAAATCGAACCCACGACCTTGTGCATGGTAGCCCAACGTACTTACTACTAGACCCCGTGGCTGACAACTACCTACATACCATTATAGAACCGCTGATCTGCCTCTTTCTTTATTATGTATGTAAATTATTTCCATTTTGTAATGACGGTTTACTTATTCGACTATTTTGATGACACAAGTGCCAAACAAAATTATTTAAATACATACAAAGTCATTAAACGGTTCATATTTATTAATGTTAATTAATAATCTATGTACTGTTAACTTTTTGTGCGTGCCAATTGGACTAAAAAACATGAACAAATATGAATAATAAGTTATCAAATTAGGTTTTACTTCAATAATAGGCAGGCCATGTCGCTAGGACGGAGGACATCCGACCGCCCAAGAGGCTCCTGATCCATAAACTAATGGGTCGAAGGATTATTGCGAGACCTAAATTAAGATGGTTGGATGGTGTGGAGAAGAACACAGCATCCTCGGGCATTGGGAACTGGAGGAAGTAGCCGGAGACAGACGCGAGTGGAGACGTTTCTTAGAGCCGGCCAGGACCCTCAACGGGTTGCATAGGGGATTGGATTGGAGAGAAAAAAAACTAAAAGGTTGATATTATTGATATCATAACAGAGACAGAGACACTCTGGAAACGAATGTGGATCATCTACGCGTTTACAGGACTTATGACCTGTCATATTACACTTGATGTATTACAAATCCACATTCGTTTCCAGAGTTTCTCTTTCTCTGTTGGGATGCACGGGTGTCATGTCTGGGATGGGGGCCTGGCGACGCGGGATACCGGTCTCCACACGGGTGGTAGTAATTACTAATAAATAATGATCGGGGTAGAAACTAACATACCCTATCACTGTTAATTTGGGCCGACTCTGGTTGGTTTGGGTGATGGAAACAATGACAATTATAATACGTAAGCCGAGACAGTGGTAGGGGCAATGAAAGCATTTGTTCGCGTACATAACGTAAATTCATCCGTTTTTTTATCATACTAACATTTTCTAATCGACTACTCCACGGGGCGGACGAAAGTACTGTAAATAGGTACTTTTAGATTATTTCCGTCCAAGTCAAATAAAATAAATTCAACTTTAGAAACATTGAACTTTCGTAATGCAAATATCAAGAGTACAGTCGTTTTAATCAAAACAAGATATTAACTGAAGTTGATTATTTTTATTTTTATTATTTTTAACTCTATATTTCTCGCCAAGTAAGGCCATTACTAAGCAAAGTATGTGATCATTATTTTCATATATATCTGCTTTCTTACAAACTCTTCACAATTATTAATTTTTATTTTCATAATTTTAAAAATTTGGCAATCAACAAATTATTTGTTAAAGCTTTATATTTTTACCTGTTTTTATCCACTTTTTAACTATCTATTTTCTAAAGCGTTGGAATAATGCGCTTTTTATACGGGACAGTATACTGTACAGTTTCTTGTTCAGAAAACTGTACAGTCTGTCAAAAGACAAGCTAAATATGTATATTTTTTTGTTATTATCGTACAACCAGCTATTATCGTAAAGCCCGCTATATACGGGACAGTTTACTACACAGTTTCCTGTGCAGTCTGAAAACTGTCCCGTATAAAGCTAAAACTGGATGAAAAACTGTGTGCTAGTGTCAGATTCTCACTGTGCGCTAATTCCACACATTTTTTCACACACAGTTTCGGCGCGCGCATCACCCGCGGCGATTACGACAAAATAATACGTATAACATTCAATAGAATCGGTAATATTACAAATCAACTTTAATAAACTTTTACTATGGCGAATATGAATATAATGTAAAAAATAATATGAACTGAAATCCTAGATCGAAATTCAAAATTTCGAATAACGACTATTTGACAGATGAGTAATGTTGCCGAATTGTAAAATCGGTAGAAGTTCCTAAAGTCATTAATAATATGTTGAATTTATCTGCGCTTATAATTGCATAAAATAAATGCTTTAAAATTAAAATGACTCCAAAATCGGTAAATCGGTTGTACATTTTCAGTAGATTCGATAAATCTCCACAAAATCGATAGATCTGCAAAAAATCGATAAGATAGGCGACGAAAGAGATTATTATTAGTATGGCAACATTTATGGCAGTCCGACTGTGTATTGTATGGTCCGACTGTCGTATTCTGCGCATGCCTACAGACAGTAAACTGTGCCGTGTAAAGGTAAAATTCACACCGCGCATTTTTATTGGTCAGAAAACGGTACAAGAAACTGAGTAGTTTTTCTGAACAAGAAACTGCACAGTAAACTGTCCCGTACAAAGTGGGCTTAAGTTTGTACACAGGAAATTGTTAATACAGCTAAAAATGTAAATATGTTATGTTTTTTACGTTTTTCAAAGCATTCAATATATCAATATCTACTTAAACGTTTACATAAAAAAAACATCAATTGTCAGGTCAGCCAAACGTCGCGCGGACCATTCAATATTTCACACAGTTTTCGCTTTATACGGGACAGTTTTCAAACTGCACGAGAAACTGTACAGTTTAAGACATTGGTGTAGTCTGTTTTTAAATCTACTAATTAATAAGTGAGATATGATGATTTAAAGTTTGAATTATGTTAAGGTTTTGTAAGAAACGCCAATCATTTTGCCAACATGTAAAAATATTCAAAAATACATTTGGTGTACCAATGCAGTGCCCTGCGCACCACAAGAGCAAGAAGTAAGTAGTAAATTAATAATGTCATAATAATTCACATATTTACGAGACTGCCCTCTTAATCTGTTATCAAATGATGAATTTGCGCGCGAGTTCATTAAGCGTACGAAACTTTGTGAATTATTATTCGGATATTTATGTAAATCCTAATAAATCTTACTTCTTATGTAAATACTAATAAAGTAATAAAATAATGTAAGAAATACGGAGCGTTAAGTACTTAAAAAGTAAAACTTCTAGGAAATTAACATTTCTACATGAACCCAGATCATTAGGCCACGTTTTAATGGGTATTTTGAAGGCGCTTTGAGCAATATTTTTACGGCAATAGGCATGTGACGCTATAACTGTCTTGTAAAACAAAAAATTCTGTGAATGTAGAAAAATAAAACAAAAAATTACAAAACCATCAGTGCAAATCGTTTGTAAATCTGATAATCAATAAGCGAGATACAATAATTTATAATTTTTATTCCACATACAAAATCTTAAAAAAAAAAAATTAAATGATTGTATCTCGCTTATTAATTATCCGATTTATAAACAAATTGCACCAATTATATTGTAATTTTTTGTTTTATTTTTCTGCATTTACAGAAAATTTTGGTTAATTAGCCTATTCTACCAAATCTTCCAACTCGATAATCATAAAGCCTCTCTTTCCATGTAATACGATTAATTGTGACAGAGAATTATTTGTGATATTGTTTGTTTTTTACGTTTTTAAATTAACATTCAATATAGCAATAAATAATAAAAGGATAATTCCAAGATATTTATAAAAAAAATTAAAAACAATTACTTTTTTCATTATATGCAACAAGAGGTTCAAAAACTAAAAAAAAAAAAACTATGTCACAGAATTGTCTAATGTCCCTTATACATTAGATTAAAATGTATGAGGAGATTCCAGATGAAATAAGAAATGAACAAAATGTAAAGTTATTTAGGGTTAAATGTAAAAAATATATATGTGTAAAAAATATTACTGTAGGTATTATATTATGGCTAAATTGAAAAATGTATAATGGTAGGATAGCTAGGAAAATAAAATAAAAAAAATTAAGTGTAATGTAATAATATTAGTCTATGTAAATTATATAGTACATAATAAATATCATAATTAAAAAAAAATAAAAAAACGTTAAAATAAAAAAAAAATTTAACTGTCAATTCAGCCAAACGCCGAGCCGACCATTCAATATTCCAAACAGTTTTCGCTTTATACGTAACAGTTTGGACAGTTTTTTGTGCGGTTTTCTGTGCCGGATAAAGTGCGCTCAATAATGGCGAATTTCCCGGTGACGCGTATAAAAACGCTCAAAGAAGAATATAAATACGTTAATTTTTTAGTAATAAAGAAAACTTTTACCGCGCTGCATTCCGTAATAACAGTTTCCGTAATTTCCCTTTTATGTTATCAAAATTGAGTAATAATTACTATGGAAAAGGGCTGTGACACACCTCCAGCATAAACCCATCGAGGCCAAGGTCGGCTGAGCTTGAACTTAGCATGTAAGCACGTTTGTGAAGAACCCAGTGAATGAATATGCTAATTGATGCAATAGTACCACTAGGCAGCTTTAACCGGCTTACGAAAGCTTCAGAGCTTAATATTTAATATTAATATAAGTGTTTCTTTTAATTTAGTTGAGTAGTTATTTAATAAATTTGTGAGACTCACGCGTTAGTTCCGTGCATGAGGTCACAAGTTCTATTCCCGACTCTGTCAATGGTGTAAAAAAACTCGATGTACAAGCAGGAAACTAGTGAATTTACGTCATAATATTTGGAGTCGATTTCAAAGATTTTTAAAAATTTTATTTGACGAATAGTTTTCGAGAAAATTGAGTAAGAAGTTGATTTTTTTCTATAAATTTATGTAAATTGCTATCAAACATAATTTATTTGTTCAAATTTATACTATCCATAGAAAAAACGAAATAAAGGAAATGGATTTTAATTTTTTTTAAATACTTTTTTTTTTTTTTCAAGCTCAGATTGAAAAGTCATAGTAAACATTAAACTCCAAATATGATGTAGATTCATCAGTTTTCGAGTTGTACTACGAGTTTTGTTACTCCATGTATATGTATAATACGCACTTTATATGGAACGGAATACTGTACAGTTTCTTGTGTAGTTTTGACGTAAGTATATATTGACATATTGAATGCTTTTAAAAACATAAAAAATATATAACACATGTATATAATTAGCTATATTAACAATTTCCTGTGGGCAAACATACGATAATAACATACGATCGTGCATAAAAAAATAAACATATTTAGAGTGTCTCTTCCAGGGCCCAAGATAGCAGACAAATTGTGTCAGAGAATAGGTGTCTTAGAAGAATTTTAGGTGTGCGGTGGTTTGACTTTGTAAGGAACACAGAGGTGAGGCAACCCAACCCTTGGTATGTACTGTCATCCGGCGCGTTTCGGCATTTCTACTACGTATGCCTCCCGAGAGCCGCCACCATGCTTGCCTATTATACAAGGCATCAGGTTCTCGGCGTCCTGGTCGTCCACGGTTGACAATTCGTCGGCAGTTTGCGGGACGTGGACTTGACTTGGGAGGATGTACGGAAGCTAGCGCTTGGCCTGGAGGCAGTTTGTGCATTCCATATGCTCCACATAGGGAGCGGATATGGTATGATGATGATGACGAGAGTGTCTTTTGGCAGACTGTACAGTTTTCTGAACAAGAAACTTCACAGTATTGTAATATTCTTGAATCAGCAATAAAAACAACATTTTGAGTGTGTCCAAATACTTGTAGACAAAAACTGGATTTCACCCATTACGGGATAATAATTACAATTTGACATCTCAACAGAGACGAGAAGTTTGGAAGGGAATATGGATATCTAGGCGTTTACAGGGCTTATGACCTGTCGTTGGCTGGGTAAGTGGCCACTTGATGTATTACAACATTCCCATCTGCCAACATACAGTAAAATGGCGCGACCGACGCTTCTAATGTGAACACTCTCTGTCATCCATTGAGAAAATTAATCATAATAATATCAATAAATTAAATTATCAATAAGCACAGATAGAAAATTTATATCATTGTAAATAAGTTAATAAATAATTTCTTAAGAATCCAGTCAACATCAAAATAGATACTGCAAAGATTTTCTCTGACTTCTTTGTGCTGAAGTTCCCATTATAGTTTTCTTTTATTATTTGTAGTAAGAAGTATCTAAGCCAATTTTCAATACTTTTTCTCCTCACTTCCTGCTTTCTGGTTATTCTCCGCATTTCTTATGAATAAGGCGAGACTATGGGCTATTTGTGTGAAAAAAATATTAAATACTATATCTATTTGTTCAGGTAGGTACGTAATATTGTTTTATGTCCGCTTTATATGGGACAGTTTCTTGTTCAGAAAACTACACAGTTTCTTGTTCACAAAACTGTGCAGTCTGTCAAACTTCTGTCAAAAGACACGCTAAATATGTGTTTAAGTAAGTTATTATTAAAATTAAGTTATTAAAATGAGTTATTGTCGTATGTTTGCTCTCAGGAAATTGTATATTTAGCTAGTAATGTAAATATGTTATTGGTTTTTTACGTATTTAAAAGCATACAATAAACCAGCGTTTCTTAACCTCGGGTCGCGACCCAAATACGGGTCGCGAGGGGTTTTGGGATTGGTCGCGGGAAATCTCAAAAAAGTGACAAAATATAGAATTTAAAAATATTTTCAATATCGAATATTTTTAATTTTGATCAATAGGTAGATCGATGTCACATCACTGATTTTATCTCAATAGGTACTAGCGAACTACCATAAAATATACCTAATATTGACAGCAACATGTTGGTTTTTGGTTAGTCGTAATGCTGTGTCGGTCGTACTCAGACAATCACCGGGAAAGAGAGCGCCTCACAGGGAAGAGGATTTATTGAAATAAAAGATCGTTTTGGAGTGCCACGTCCAAAATGCGTAGTTTGTATGAAACTTGTTTCAAATGAATCGCTAAAAATAAACAAATTGAAGAGACATCTTGAAAAAGTCCATCTAAACTACGAAAACAAACCGCTCGCCTTTTGGAAAGAAAAAGAAATGCAAGCAAAGCGCTTGTTTTTGGGAGATGTCAATGACAACAGTATTTTTGTGGACACCATGCCAATTTTTTTAGATCATTTGACAAAACTTGGAATGAAATGGAAAGATATATTCCACAAAATGTCGTAATCGAGAAATATAGTTGGGTAAGAAATCCATTTGAAGTAGATGTAATGGGCATTGAAAATGATTCAGCTGGATTACAAGAAGAATTGCTGGAAATGCAAGGTGATGGAAATCTCACGAAATTTTAGGCGAAACTATCAGGGAAGCCTATACTGAGCAATGAAGCTGAAAAAGCTCTGCTACCATTCCCGACTACTTATTTGTGTGAAGCAGGATTTTCTTGCCTTGCAATCATAAAAAATAAGTATACGAATAGACTGGATCCTCAGCATGACAAGCGATGTGCATTTGCTATAAATTTAACTCCACGCATAAATCTTCTTTGCTCGAAAATACAACACCAAGGTAGTCATTAATAACAAAGTGTTTTGAAGATAAAAAAGAACATTTAATATTTTTAACTGTAATATTGTAATCCTGGTTTGTTTGATTCCAATAAAGTCGTAAAGAAAAAAAAAGTTTTTTAGTTCTAATTAATTAATAACTTCTCATATTCTATAAATTACTATTACGGTTTTGTTATCACTTGAAAATAAGATAATACATTCAGACATTCAGGGTCGCGGCTTTCAAATTTATGTGTATTTAGGGTCGCCAGTCAAAAAAGGTTAAGAACCGCTGCAATAAACCAATGTCTACTTAAACGTTTACATAAAAAACATTGACTGTCATGTCAGCTTAAATCTGACACTAGCACACAGTTTTTCATGCAGTTTTAGCTTTATACGGGACCGTTTTCAGACTGCACAGAAAACTGTGTAGTAAACTGTCCCATATATAGCGGGCTTTATTGTTATTTTAATGCATTCCTCGCTGAGCAACCCGTGCCGAGGAAATCATTTCAAGGATTATTGTTTTTTTTAAATATATTTTTCAATAATGTTTTTGAATATAACAAATTAAACAAAGTTTTAAGGTGTTTAAATCGTAAATAATAAATAAATAAATAGGTACCATCACGTGCACATAGGGGAAAGTAGTGGTGTTTTATATATTTATTTATTTTAAATAGTGGCAAATAAGAACTCTTATCGAACGAAGCAAAATTGGCAGTACACAACGAAGTTTTAGTACCAACCCTTATGTATGGTAGTAAAGCATGGTGTTGGAAAAAAAAGGATGAAAGTAGACTGACTGCTGTTGAAATGCGATCTCTCAGGCAAGACTATGTATGATAGGTGTACAAATGTCCAAATTAGAGCAGAATGCAAGGCTGAGATAAGCATTATCGACAAAATTAAGAAAGGCTTTTTACGATGGTTTTGGTCATGTGGAGCGAACGGATGAGTGATGAAAGAACGGCTAAAATAATGTTAAATGCAAGTGTGCCTGGATGTAGAAGCCGAGGAAGGCCGAAAAAGACATGGCATGACCAAGTACGACAAGTACTTAAATGTGGACATGTGAAAAGTCGGAATAAACGGCGTATTATTTGTGCATGAGAAGATTAATGAATGTAGAGGAAGCAAAGGAAGTATGTCAGGACAGAGTGGTATGGCGTTCTACCCTCTCTGCCTACCCCTACAGAGAAATGGCGTGATGGTTAGTTGGTTAGTGAGTTAATTATATTTTCAACGTAATGTAGATATTATAATAAAAATTAGGTATATGCGCTTGGTAGCTACTGGACGAATTGTATTACAGTGCTCAGAGGATCCTAAAATAAATAAATAAGTAGTAGATATGTATCGTCACTATACCTACATCTTCACAGGTCGCAGTGACGTCAGGAGCTCAATGCCCTGGTCCCCGCTTACTGGACTGGCACTGAAGCGTAAGACTGATCATAGTACCTTCTTATTATTATTATTATGGACAATTTATATAGCGCTGTTTTCGTATAAATATACCACAAGGGCGCTTTAAATATTGAATTTAACGGCTCGGGAAATTTAAAGTGAGTGAAAACTCAATTTCTGAGTAGAATTATATTAATTTATTAATCAAAAGATTTTGAGAACATAAAGGTTTTTAAGTTTCTTTCGAACATCACTTCACTCTCCAAGAGCATTCCAAGCCACAGGGCCCGCAACCGCAAAAGCGCGCTCTCCAAATTTTGTGCGCTGATTACGGATCGGCACTAAAACCTAAAACATGATCAAGATACACTGCACTCGATGTGCCAATGCAGCCCCATATGCGCCATTGGGGAATTAATAAGGGAAATTAGTGATCGGAGTAGATGTGCAATGTGTACAAGGGCGGGCTTATCGCAATGTAGCTATATCGTCCCACCGGCCCCCATTTTAGAAACCGGAACGTAGCATGCAACCCCGAAGAGAATATTTAACAGTTGGCTGATTTCCGTTTTTGTTTGCTATGCAGATAGCAGCGAATTTTGTGCATGTCGCGTAACCTAGGCCAATGTCACCAGAGCTGTTAGGGTTGCCACTATTGATTTACTTAGATTTGAACTTCACCTACGCCAAAACCTCCAACTCCGCCAGACGCGTATTCAGTATTTCTTTAACAGCCGCGCGCCGGCAGAGTCGGACGTTCAGAAAACATTCCGAAATGCCTTCCTGTGTAGTTAAAACCGTGTAAAAACCGTACGGATAAAATTAAGAAAAAAGATGGTGTTACTTTCCACATGTAAGTGTTTATTTATATTTGTTTACATAGCCTAAAATAATTATTATTCAAAGAAAGTTTTCTTCTTAAATAATAGCTAACAGCCCGTTCACAAGAAAAAAAAAGTCATTTTAGATGCATGGTAAAATTCATGAACGCTCCTCGTAAGGAACGGGTTAGTATTGTATACTGTTACTGTAACCCTATATTTAGCCCATACCTTTTGCGGTGTGTGAGCGGATGCTTGCCGGCAGTCGAAGGGCTCTGATAGGTCGACCCGTGTAAGTGTATTGAGGTGCGGAATCTTCGTGTCATTACTTTTTCTAAATAATTTACTCTGCAAGGCAGATCTAAATGTATTATATATCAATGGTTGCCACCGTATTATTATGTGGTCGGTTTGCAGTTTCGCATTTCACCTTTCACCCTGCACGTAATTTGCATTAAATTAAAGCGGCCCGGCTATGCAATTTGACTTTCAAAGACCGCTTCACTGGAAACTGTGGTATTTTGGCATCAACCAAATTTTAAATTATTCAGTTTTCGTCCTTTATTTTTCGTCGATATTCAAGAGATTACAGGGCTTATGACCTGTTCATTGGCTGGGTTAAGTGCCCACTTGACGTACTACGAAATTCCCCAATCCGCTTATTTTAGCGAATATCCACACAAGGTAACATTTTTGAAGCAATATGTTACGATTGAAAACCATTCGCAAGCGCGTACTAGCGACATCTATGCATTGATATTGAAGTTAAGTATTTTATTAGCAAATTACTTCATTTTTTGTAATTAAGACTCGCCTAATAATAATCGCTTGCAGATGACTCTGCAGTTTATTTTTCTTGTATTTAGACCAGGAACCCAGATTTGTGTACAAGTATTTGAACACACCCACAATGTTGTACATTTTTTAGTTTGCATCGCACATAAACAGCGATATTGTACAAACACATTTTTTTTTAAAAATTCTAATAACTTTTTTTTATCGGTTAATAAATAAGAAAGATATAAGAAGTTAAACATTGTCATTTTTAGTTCCGGCTGAAAAGGCAAATCAAACATTTTGACCATGTTGACGTCTACGCAGTGCGCAGAGAAAGAGAGAGAGAAGGCGCTTTACTTCGAGTCTGTCTGTCTTTTTCTTTTTACAACAGTAGAAACTCGCGGACGCGTCATATTAGTACCAACTTGGTAGAATGGGTTTTTTTGAGTGAGCGAATTTTCTAAATAAAAATTATAAATGAAAATGATATTTGAAATGCATTTTATCATTTAATCGGCACAACTCGTTTCCTACTTTCTGGCACAGTTATTTAAAACTATTTAAAAGCAGCCCCGAAATTAAAATATTTGAGTACCTATTATAAGATGTGTAGGTATCAGAAATTTTATGTAAAAACTACATTAAAACTACTTTTTTGCTAGAAGCTCAAATAGGTCTAGTCAAAGAAGAATCCGAGTGCTAGAAATTCCACATTGTAAATCACGACTTGCTCAGAGACATGCACATTTTATTGCCCCCAGTTTATAATTAATTCTTTTTTAACTGACAATAAAAATGGCAAAGTCAAATTATCCAAATTTTTCATATTTTAAAAAAATTAAACAAAGTTGGATACATAGTGTAAAGGTAGAATCATTTTTACTATAAAGACCATAACAATAACATAATCTACGTCATTTTTTATATATTATCATTATTTCCCCTCTTCTTTTTTTTAAAAATTAACAACCTCCACTCGAATGCGAGTGATTTTGGATCTCCTCTTCTTCTTCCGGTATAAAGATACCAATATCTTGTATTCTTTTTTTTTAACTATCTTGTTTACATTATTTGTTATTTTTCCATTTTTACATGACTTTATTTTTCTCTTTTGCCCCGTGCATACTGTTTGACTTTCACAGTTTACCCACAAACAGGCTATGCCTTGGTGGGATTTTTGTTTATTTTTTTTTTATGTATATGTGTTTTTATTGAAACAAAAAATTTTCTTTTGAAAATAAAATTTTAAAAAAAACAATATTTTGTATGGAGCCCCGCCGGGAAACGAACCCGCGACCTGATGCGTGGTAGCCCAACGCCCCTTCCACTACACCACGAGACAAACGAGTTAAAAAAAATAAAAAAAATATTTTAGCACATCCCTGACTGATGACAAAAGGTGTCGGATTTATTCCCTTGTTGGGCAGAAATTACAGCACGGATTTCCACGCTGTGTCTTGTTACCAGTCGCCATAGCACATAGTTACCGGCAGTTACTATGGCGCATAGTTAGCGGCGGTTACTATGACACATAGCCACTGTAATGAATAGTTTCCGAGAGCTGGCGGCCGCAGCCAAGCGACGGAAATGTGCAGCTTTCTCTGTGTGAACTATACTTGTAGCATGGTCGACTGAAATTTAAAACTAATGCTAACTAAAGGTAATTTAGTTAGCTGAAAACGAAAATTCTTCATTTTGAAATGTAATGTAATATTTAAAGCGTGTAGACTAACTAACTAACTAACCATCACGCCATTTCCCGTAGGGGTAGGCAGAGAGGATAGAACGCCATACCACTCTGTCCTGACATACTTCCTTAGCTTCCTCTACATTCATACATATTCTCATGCACATACGCCGATTATTCCGACTTTTCACATGTCCACTTTCAAGTAGGTACTTGGTCAAGCCATGTCTTTCTCGGCCTTCCGCGGCTTCTACATCCAGGCACACTTGCATTTAAACTTCTTGTAGCCGTTCTTTCATCACTTATTCGCTTTACATGACCAAACCATCGTAAAAGCCCTTTCTTAATTTTGTCGATAATGCTTATCTCAGCCTTGCACTCTGCTCTAATTTCGACATTTGTACACCTATCATACATAGTCTTACCACACATTCGCCTGAGAGATCGCATTTCAACAGCATTTAGTCTACTTCATCCTTCTTTTTCCAACACTACGCTTCACTACCATACATAAGGGTTGGTACCAGAACTCCGTAGATTACCTAATGTAAAATTAGTTTTTTCTATCCCACTCCTTGTAAATCACATTTAAAAATATCGTCGAATTTGATCGTTTGACAACTCGATTAAAATTTTTTGTGCGTTGAAAATTGGTTGAAATGGAAATATTGTAAAAATATGTTAATCTAATATTTTGTGTTGTATTGGATTGGTATCATTTTAAAAATTAAAGTGCGGACTGCGGCTTGGAGTAGCGGGCGCCGCATTCAACAGTATGAAAGCTGTCTGAAGATCGGATATTTACTCGGTTAAAAAAAAATTCCGCCTTTATAACTCCTGCATCACACCTGTTCTCCTCTATGGCTGCGAATCGTGCCACCTAACCAGGGCCTAAGATAGCAGACTTCTGAGTGCAGAGAATAGGTCTCTTAGAAGAATTTTAGGTGTGCGGTGGTTTGACTTTGTAAGGAACACAGAGGTGAGGCAACGGACACAGCAACCCTTGGTATCTACTGTCATTCGGCTGAGCCCGTGAGCCTTAACCATGCTTGCCTATTTTACAAGGCATCAGGTTCTCGGCGTCCTGGTCGTCCACTGTTGACAATTCGTCGGCAGTTTACGTCAGAGCTGCGGGACGTGGACTTGACTTGGGAGGATGCACGGAAGCTGGCGGCCGATCGCTTGGCCTGGAGGCAGTTTGTGGATTCCATATGCTCCACATAGGGAGCGGATATGGTATGATGATCATATTAAAAAATCAGAATAAAACTCGATTCTAGCTTGCATAAGGAAACATCTTGAAAGCATTGACTACACCGCTGCACTGTTGTTGACGGACGAAAGTGCTGGATAACTAATCGGAGGATAGATTTGTCATTATTTCTGTTGCGGAATCGGTTCGTTGTAAATATCGTTTGAGTCTGGTAGCAAATTGTAACTGACATTTAGTTAACCAGGGTTTAAACGGAGGTGGTTAAACAGGGCCTAACAATGCTAAACTGTAACGAATGATCGAAAATGTGTCTTTGTGGCTAGAAAAATATCCTAGATATTTTATTGAAACTTGA